>SNQJ01S0096890.1:72928-94494 GCA_010110895.2 Picea sitchensis
GCAACCCTCTTTTATGAGGGAAATGTATTGCGGCTATGGTGGATGGCGAGTATTGTATTCTGAGAGAGGATACTATGAGAGAAAGAAGAGGAAGTTACAATGGGTTTTGTTGTAGGTTGTATCCCTTCATTTGCTGGATAATAATAAAGGAAGGACCTGGCAATTTCTCTAGTGGATGTAGCCCACACTAGGTGAACCACGTATATCTGTGTCTCTCTTGTATTATGTATCTTCTGTGTTTTGTTTCCACATTTGTTTTATTTTATTGCTTCACGGTCTTATTTTTCAAATATAAGGGACATGGCGTGAATCTGTGGACTCCGCATAAAGTCCCAAAGTAAATCATAGTTGTCAGATATAGAGGAGATGTGGCATAAATCTGTGAACTTCGGGTAAATACCCGAAGTAATCCTTGATTGTCAGATCCAGAGGATAGGTGGCACAAATTTGTGGACTCCGGGTAAAGACTCAAAGTAATCCTTGATCATCAAATCAAGTGGACATGCGTTAGTGGATTATAGCCTTCGGATAAAATCCATTGGGAAAAAGGGTGAAGTTTGAGATTTGAGATCTCAGAAGTCTGGAGACCTGAAAGAGATCTCATCCATTGATCGAGAAGAGGGCCACATGACCATTGATATAGTTAAAAGGTCAAATACCCAAAGTAGAGGCAGGTTCATTGATTTAGAAGGATAAGTGTCTATAGATTGTCAACTCTAGAAGATTGATGTACAAAGGAAAGCAGGGTTTGAGATTTGAAACGTTCGAAGTCCAGAATCATGAAGGAGAATACATCCATTGATTTAGGAAGGGAAGATTTGGTCTGTGGATTTGAAAAGGGAATATCTGAACCATCAGTTCAGACAGTACCGTCAAGATCGGGAGATCAAAGTTCCCATAGCATTGTGGGGATTGGAGGTCTGCGAACTTTAAAAAGTTGAGGGCGGGCTGCAATCCAAACCCCAGTTTTGGAGAAAGGACACATGGAGGTTCGAGGAGAATTGTGAGACGAAAATTAGTTTGGTTTCAAACCACCTTTTGGCACGCCCGCAAAAGTGTGTTTGTGTGAGTTCATCACCCAAGGTCACATCCAGGAGGGGCCAAGATAAAAGGGGCTAACGCCAACTCCGAGACTTCACTGAAGTGCGAAGGAGAAGGTCGTGGGTATCATAAGAACTGCACCAGAAGCTGGAAGGGCCTTTGTTTTATTAAGAGGTGAGACTATCAAGGTCTCTAAGTATTGTTTGACTTAGAGAATTGAAGAACCTTGACTGGAGGGTCGGGCTGAGTCTCGAACTTCCCAAATTAGAAATCATAGAGGGAAAGGATCTGTTCCTGTAAGGAGGACACTTTTTTTTTTCGCCCCATCGTGGGTGTGTTAAAGCACAATTAGGAGAAGGGTGTAGAGAGTGAATATTGAGGAAGATGAAGAGCTATTGAAATATCTAGTCCAATTTATATAAGTTTTCCAAGGAGAGATAACAACATAAGAGAGAAAAAAAAACAAAAGAGAAGGAAAATAGGTTGATGCCGAGAGAAACCACAATCCAATTCATGTTTCTGATATTTCATATGAGGAACCCCATCTCAGAGTTGTGTCAGAGAATGGTGCATATATATTAGTGACCTTAGAATATTTCTTGAGAACTCCATGGTGTTCATACAAGCATGGGTTGAAATCTCTTCCATTGCACACTCCTTGAAGAGTGTCTTGCCAGCAGATGGACTGGCTCCTACACCCAACATGTAGAGGTATGAAAATTGGTCATTAGAGTGACATGGCCATGGAGGGTTGTTTCCATGATGAGAAGCAACTGATCCTAGCAGAGGAATGCAACCACATTTCCCTTGAGGAGTTTTCGCATGATGGAAACTTGTTGGGGTCACACTAGAAATATACCAACATTCGATTTGGGTTCATGATTTATGAGATAGACTGTGTCTAGGAAAGAGAGGGAGATGTGAATGAGTGTTGAGTCTATATTTTAGATTGGGATATTGTGGATCTAAGAGTCAATGAGAAGACTTTTTCAATGAAGGAACAAGTGAGCTAGAACCAAATCTAGAGCCATAGCTAGGGACTCGAGCCAGTAGCCAGATCCATGAGCCAGAGCTAGAGTGAGATTTAGAGTTGTTGCGAGGAGCTGGAGCCATAGCCATGTTCCATAGGAGAAGACATAAGTACATTGATCCAGATTGGTTTCCTTCATATTTTGGGGACCAAATGCCTGTCAATGGGGAGGCGTGAGCCAAAATGGATCTGGATCAATGAATGGGTGTAAGACTCGATACTTGTAATATTAAATTGACAATTAATAAAGGTCGATTAAATTTTTAAAGATATGTAAATTAAAAAGTTTGATAAGACAAAAATGAGAACATGAGAGGAAAATTAAATGTAATTAAAAAAAATCGAATAGAAGAGAAGGATGAGGAATGGGAAGTGAAGAGTCATGGTTGTTGGCCTTCCCCCTATCCCCTAGGAATCCCTACTTCTTCCCTCTCTCTCATTTTCAAAGGGTATTTTTGGATGAGAGAGGAAGAGGCATCAAATCCATGCATGCAGTGTAACCAAAGGTTTCCATAATGAAAAGACTGAACCCCATTCGAAGCTGTTTTTTCTCTTTTGGGTTTCCAATGAAAAACTTATGAGTTCATTAGTGATTGGTTGTGTTTGATTTATTTATGTTGAGAATTAGTTTGTTGTTTATTTCATTTCTGAGATGAGATATGGATTCTCATGTGTTTAATTGCTTCCTATAATTGGGTCTTAATGAAAATGAAGAACCACGACCACTCTTGACTTCCCATTGTCCATTTCTCATCAAATTCGAAGATTGATGGATATTAAAATTATTTTGTTGAACGAGTTTACATTTCTTTGGAATATAAATTCATTTCTAAGGCATTTTTATCTACAATGACTATATTTCTCTCTCCCTGGGTAGTTGAATTGTTAATGGGTTAATTAATTTCCCTTGTTATTCAATTCCTTTGTTCATATTCAAATTAGATCCCTCCGACCAGCTTGAATACCAATGGGTCAAATTATCTAGTGCTAGGGAATTCAAATTAAATGCCAACTCGAGTCTAAATTTGTGGGGCAAAATTCTGACACACATGCCATTTTTCACTGACACAAGCTATTTACCATCATGCCTGGGTGAGTTTACATCACCCCAGAGGAATTTTATCCTATGCCTGGTTGACGACTCGTTCCCTTGGTTAATTGTATCCCTCTCCAAGTCGAATAGAATATGCTAGTCGATTTTATTTGATAGGGACGCCTTAATTCTCGTTATAAGTTTGATTTATTATGTTGAGTCGAGCGTTTACTTCCATGGTCAACTTAGTTTCTTTCTAGTTCGATTTGGATTGCTGGTTGACTTACCTTTTCGACCAAACCAATACCTAGTCAACATAAAATTCAACGGGTCAGATTATCTTCATTTTTGGTTGAACTTACTTAGTCTAGTCGATCTTCTTTTGCTTGGGAGAGCTATGTTTTTGTTGGGTGTTTTTTCAGAGGTTGATCGACGTTCATATTATTTTTGGGTTTTGTTTTTGAAGTTGTTGGGTATTTCTAGAGGTTGTGGGGCATGTTTAAAAGTGTCTGGGATAAATTCTACTTTCCTAGATGTTTTTAGACATGGTTGGGTGGATTCATACATGCGTGGGAATATTTAGAAGTTGCTGGGAGAATTTAGATGTCACTCAATGTGATTAGATGTTGCTTGGATGTTTTTGATGTTCATGTGGGTTTTCCCAATTCTCCCTTCAAACAATATTTTTCACCGATGATTACCCAGTTCTCCCTCTGATAACTTATCTCCTCTGCTAGTTGAACCAACTCGACCATTAAGTAGTTTTCTTCGATGTTGGTCAATTCATTCAAATGGGTTGATTTTCCCCTTATTTATTTAGCCAACTTCACTTACTAGTCGACTTGGATTATGCTCCTATCGATTGGGTTGTCTCTTGGTCAATTCATATACCTTGGTGAACATGTGATTGGTAATTGAGTGATAAATATAAATAAAATCCACTGGACAATAGGCTATCCAGAGTAGAGACTCAATATTGGTTGGCTCCTTGACAACAATGATTTATCACTGTTGCATTGGCATCTAATTCCTTATGTGTAGACAATCTGAGAACAAAAGGGATTCCAGTTAGTTGTTTCCATTGGTTGAAAAAAGATGAAATTGCAGTGATTAAAAGGGCAGAGGGTACAACATGGACATAGAACCCCTATAGCATTGGAATTTGGTCACTAGCTTCATAATATTTGGAGCAGAAAAGAAGAGAGATTATAGAGTAGCACAAAGGATCAAAGGCCTAATGGATTTTGTGCAGACATAGCTTTGTATATATAATACTGAGACATATAATATATTTTAAATTCCGCAAAGGTAGCCGTATTGGTGAAGTGAGAGGGCTATGATCCCCCATTTATAGATCATGTGTTGTAGTAATTACACACTCACCTAGTTATTAATTTTCCTATATTTGATTGAGGGTGCTATCCAGAGATGGAATATTCTCACCAGAGAATATTTCCTAAAACATAGGACACCTCCTACAAAATAGGGGTGCCTCCCTCTTCAATTTTACTTTAGTTAGGAGTTTAGTTAGACTAGTGGAGAGTTAAGCTAAACTAGTGGAGGAAAACTCATGCATGCAACAATTATTGTTTTCATACTTAAGAGAAAGAGGGTGCATATCTCATGCATGCATTCTCTTCTCTCTCCTCCACATGTGTGGAATCAATCAACTATTGAGTACTTTAACAATTGACTCCTACTAGGTGACAGTTAAACTTCGTTTTCTTTCAATGAGTGTCTACTTTACTCTAGACCACTACTAAGGTGAATTATCTTGGTCATGCAACTATATATGGTACATTAACCTATAATTATGGATTATTCATGTATTTATTACTTACTCATGTAATACAATTTGTACATTCATTCTCAATTCTTTCTATCATTCTTGCTTCTTTCTCTCTGGTTCTTTTTGCAAGCTTTATGTGAATTTCTCTATCTAGGTTCTCTATGAATTTAAAAAAATGTGGGTAAAACCCCAACTTTGGATCTATATTTTTGTGTTATGTCTATATCTTTGTTAAGTGAATGAGATAATATGGTATCCCAATTGAAAACACTTCCAATGGTGATAATATTATATGCTAATGGTACCCAAACATTCTTGAAATGAATGTAATTTTCTCTCCATAGAGTCTACATATGAGAGTCATTGCATAAATGTAAGGGTCTCTTAAATTCACCATTGTAGGTATTCCATTTATCTTCCCAAAAACACTCCTGTTATCTACCCTCCAACTTGTGAGGATCATTTTGATGTCATGATCCCTATGAAATTATTCAACAAAACCTATAATCATGTGTTTCTTGAGATCATGAATTCTATAATACTTCTCAAGCTCGCAGGTTTGATATGAGATAATACATCTTCTTTCATCATTAAGTATTTTTCTAGTATTTACATTGGTATATATAATAACCCCTTCCACTAATTACAAGAAAGGAATTATGTGATTCCTTGTTGCAACTGAGTGAAGAGGAGAACTCATAATGTTGATGAACATTGGGTCATCATAATTTCTCGTATTTGGGTCACTAGGAGGAATCACATTAGGGTAATCCTTCCTAATCCTTTTATATATTTCTTCCCATCATGGAAAGGGGATTTGAGGATTGAATTGAGCCTTTTTATATCTAAATATTGGTTTAACAGGATCGATATCTAGTTTTGATATTTGGATTACGAGAACAAACTACTTTGGAGTGAATTCCATCTCAATATCTACTTTCTATAAAAGCTCAATGATAGGTTTATTTCCTTTTGGTGATCTCTTTGGTGTTCTAGAAGGAGTTATTCTAGGAGGCATGTTATCTAAAGAATTAAAAATGAATCTAACATTATAAATTTTCCTTATTTTCTACCAATTCCACAATTTCCTAATCTATTCAACAATTTAATATAGGAAAATCATGCTTTTAAATACCAAAGAATTTTTCCTTTCACTTTCATCCTATTCAAAAGAGATCTAAACGATTTCAATTAATAACATGAAAAATGAATTTTTCTTGAAAACTGCTTGGAGGATTTGAGCAAAATTAATTTAAAGTTGAGAATTCAATTGATAACCAAAACTTTATAACCATTAATCACTAAACTATTGTGAAAAAAATGTTGGACAAAAATTTTGAAATAACTTTTATGGACAATTTTCTCTAAAAATATAAAATCTACAACAATACAATTTTCTCTAAAAATATAAAATCTACAACAATTTTCTCAGGAAATCTAAAAACTCATAAAAATTTCTAATAAGTGTGAAATGAGGAAGTGAGATTAGTCTTACATAAATGTTTTGAAAATCATGATCATTATGGATTATACACATGAAATATCCTGTTTGATTTTGTTAGATTGTGATATTCAATTATATAGGACACTTTATTTACCACTTTCCCAAAATATATGGTGATGTGATGTGTCCAATGGTTATTGGAGCAATTTTCATACTTTTCATTAGAGTTGTATATGCACTTTAATCGTTAGAAATTTTTATAAAATGAGCAATGCATTGACATTGTTAAGTTAATTGATTAGAGAGCATATCAAAAATTTTCTTTTAGAAAAGTTATAAAACATAGTGATGCTACTTTTCTTGAGAGATGTGTAATGTTGAAAGTTGGATGGTTCCTTCAATAATCAGAGCATATTGCATATTTTGCATCATTAGTCATTCAAAAGTTCATTTTAATTCCAATTTGGAAAGTTCACAATTGTAATGAAGTGAATTATAACATTTTTTACTTTTCATTAGAGGAATATTTCACTTTGAATTAGAGCAAATTTTAACTTCATTCCAATGAGTGTGCTTATCAGAGCAATTTTGAACTTTTGAATCAACATAGTTTTAAAATTTGATTGGAGTTGTTATTGGAACAAGTTTTTGATCTAGGTTATATTGATAATCAAATGAGATACAAATGAAAATATGTAAGAGAACATAGAAATATAGTGAAGCCCAAGTTCTATTAATGAATAAAATAACAAAACGTTGTAGAACACAAATTGGCTAGAATGGTGGTAGCTTATCAATGAAGAGAAAAAGATGTCGACTACACTCATTCAAAATAATCATTACATCACACTCCATTGCATCCTCAAATACCTCCTTCACCTTTATTATATATGAGAGAGTGAGAGGAGAATAATTCCCATGATGCATGTGAGAGGAGAATAATTTCCATGATGCATGTAAGATAAATTGGTCCAAGTTTACAAAATCCAATAGGCATGTAAAACACTAAGAATTCCCAAGATATCACCCATCCCAATACTAATCTATCCCAAGCATGATTAACTGTGGATTTCTAATGGGATCTGGTGCATTAACGCTATAGGCATGTACATATGATGTCTATAATCAACAAATGGAGATGAAATTACATTACATTCCCCATCAAAAGGGTGAATATCATGGTTTATCAAAACCACAGGCTCACAAATTTTGATTCAATGGAAAAGGTGGATGGCCACTGAGATCCACCTAGATCATTCCTCCCCCTTAGGAAGCAATGGCCCCCATTGTGTCAAGTTCCCTTGGGAGATTTTTCTAAACATGAACCTTGATGAGTTGTTTGACTTTCTGAAGTAGTTGTATTGCTTGTACTTGGAATTATCTTATTGAAGGATGTCACGAACATATTTTTTGAGGCTTTGGATCTGTTCAACAAATTTGGCTACATGACATCCCTTGGTATGAGTGTGGTAGGACTCTATCAATGAATATGTAGCAGCAAGATATACATCAATGGGGGATAATGGTTGGAATCCCAAGCACACCTAAAAAGGGTCATGGACAATAAATCTATGATAAACATATGGAATACTCTCATTCTATGGAAGGGAGAATCTATATATTGGACCATTAGGTAAGGGAGTACTAGGCACCAATTCAATGTAATTCTTGACTTAGCAGTGAAAAGGTACCCCTATAGGTGAAAAAAATATATGTTTCCTCCTCCACAATCTTGTCAACCTACTTCTACTATATAAAATTGTATTGGGATGAGCTTGTGGTGGTTGCAGTGACCTTCTTTTCACCTTTTTACTAGATCATGAAGAGGGAAAGCTTTGTGGTCTGAGAGATTACTTTGCAACACTATTTTTCCAATATCAATGAAATGGAAGTAGTTGGAACTATCTATGGTACACTATAGAGATGACCTCTTAAAGTAACAATGACATTGTGGGGATAAGACTGATAAATAACATGATGCTTCCACATATAAGGTTGTCCTAAAATAACATCACAAAATTCAAGTGGGGCAACATCATATAGTACCTCATCTTTGAAGGGCTTGATTCCATAGGACAAGAAGCAATGTTGGCTAACACAAAGGTCTTGTCCTTGGATCAATGAACCAATGATGTATGGTTGAGTGTGTGGCATTATCGATAGCTTCAGTCTCTTGATGACCTCAACTGAGATCAAGTTCTTCTAGATCCCACTATCAACAATGGAATGTAGTGGGGTCCCCTTCACCCATAATTGTGAATGGAAGAGACACTCCTCCTCAAGCTCCTCTGTTTCTTTTGGTTGGATTGTTGTGGTTGTGATGGTAGTAATGGGTTTTGCATCGATGATTTGTTTCCCTTTATTTTTCTTTGGATTAGAGTCTGAGTTAGGTTTTTATTCTTTTTCTTTGAGCTTGACCATTAATGATTGTTTTTATCAACATTCATCGTGTTGTGCTAAGGGATTTTGTGGAACTCACACCACTTTCCAGTGTCCTTTGAATTCCCATCACCCTTCTTATATGATAGCTTGAACTAATTTTCATGAGATTGACTCTCCTTTCTTTGTCCTTCATTTGTGAGTTAGGGTTTCCTTTTCCATGCTTATATTGTGGCATATTTGAAAACCCAAACTCTCGCTTACTCCATTGCTTGAATTTCTACTTGATTTTGACTACATATCAATAAGCAACTCCCAGTGAGGATATGTTCAAAAAATCCATATTTGTTTGTATGTACCTATGTAGGCCACTATGGTACTTCAGAACCAGGTTCCTCTCGGAATCTCTGATACCAAACTTTGGCATCAAATAGTGTACTCTGGCATCAAATAGTCTCTTTCTAGACACTGATTCATCCACCTCATATACTTGTCATCATAGCTTACAATAGGGTAGAACCCCTCCTTGAGAGAATCCACAAAGGTTTTCTAGGTGTGTTTTCTCCCAAACAGTTTAGATTCATTCATGGAGTTCCTCTCCCAGTAACCTTCCCACCAATATTTGACATGGGGGAGGGATTTAAGGAGTGCAAAGGTGATCTTTTCACCATCATAATTTTTTTGGATAGAGTAATAACCTTCCAGTTGATTCAACCATTTATCTAGAGAATATACATCTATCTGGCATTCAAATAAGTGGATATCAAAATTAACTTGACCTTGAAGGGAATCACACCTCCAAAATGGCTCCTTGTTGAAGATCCATCAATCACCATCGGTAGTCATCGAAGGATTTGAACAAATTTTTCCATCATCTCATTCCTCTGTCACGTGAGGGTTTTCTCAAGAAACTTCTTGATAGGATCTCCTTCTCTATCATCTCTCTTTTCTTTTTCCATGGGAGGTCACTTGGGTCAGTGAGAGTAGTTATCCTCAAGAGAAACTAGCTTGAGACCCAACTCTATGTACCTTGACCTCGTTGAGGAAATGCACTTAGAAATCACAAGGAGAAGACTACTATGATTTCCATTGATCCTAATTATATTTAGAACAAAATGAGATACAAACTATAATGCCAAAAAATTCAAACAAAGACAAATCCATAAATTATCCAATTTAATAACCAATAACCAATAATTCATAATTAAAGAAACCCTAATGAAATTTTAAACAACTCACAGGGGGATGGAACTTACCTGTGTTGAAGAACCCAACTTACTTGCAACTTGGTGACTTCATAAACGCATCCATACCCTGATCCTTACCTGACGAACCACAACACAAAGTGGGGGACGAATATCCACCCAACTGTAGACCTTGTTACTCTAATATTTAGTATTAGGTCACCCCCAATCCCCCAATCTACTACCATTCCGGTGAATTCTTATCCTTCCCCTCTCTATAGCTTTAACCAAAGAGATGTTCCAGGAGAGATATGTCATTTTCTCATCCTTTTCCCTCTTTATAAAGAGTCCATCTGTGGTAAGGAACCCAATCCCTAGGGTCCCTTATTTAATTATTCATTGTACTTTAGGGTTTCTCCATTAAATATGGTTACTTATTTTATCATTCTCTTTAATCACCCTAATATCAATAATAAATACTTATTATAACCCCCTTTAGGATAATTATATTATATATTTATTTATTATTATTTATTTCATTAAGTATTTATTATGACCGTTTAGGAGAATTATTATATTCCTTACATTATTATTATTATTATTTATATTAATGATAATAATATGGGACATGACATACACCCCTCCTTCAAGAAACTTCATCTCGAAGTTATCTTGATTATGTTTCTTATAGGTTTTTAATTAGTTCACCACCCTCCACAACACCCTCTGTTATCTCTTGTACCTTGCACAACACCCTTTGTTGGACTGGTATAAAGCCACCCAAGTGACTACAATAGGCATCAAAATTCCACATCACAACATCGAGGAAGAGAAAGTACTCTCTAGTCATCCTTCCCGACTTTTAGAACCCAGCTTAAATCCTACTGGTCTCTTTGGAACCCCAAGACTCGAGACCTCATCTGCCCAAGAAGGCATTTGGATTGGCACTCACATACACCAGACATCTCAAAAGGTTGTCCTAAACTCCCTCCACAACAACCAATTACAACCACAGGCATTGAATTCAAATCCCACAACACCACCGATGAGCAATGCTCCAACCACTCTTCGAGACTTCGATATCATAATTTCAATACAAGTTATAAGGATTACTGGCATAAGTAGTAGATTGATTTGTATCCATCCCATAATATGTTACTTGTAATATTCTCCTTCATGGTTATGAGCTCCCATGAGATCATCAAATAAATCGACCTTCTTGTCCCACAATCACGGCCCTCTCAGCCCACTAGTGGATAACCTCACAATCGCCACCTCACAACATGCAATCATTGCATTAGTCATTATATCAACATTTCAAAGAAAGAATCCACATGCTAAATCTTCCATGTCATTGTGAGAATACAATATCATTGTCATCACAACATGATATATTATCATAGGAAATAGAACCTCCACATATCTTTATCAAAGATATAACCATATAACATTGCATCAACATAATAGTTGGAACCACATATAACATAAACATTTCGACATAATTACATCCACATATATTTATCAAGGATATAAAAATATAACATTACATCAACATTATAGTTGGAACCACATATAACATAACATCATGAAAATGATAATCCCTTCAACACATCTCACATGTAGGGTAAATAACTATCATGATTGATCAACAAAATCAAGTTTACTAGCCTGCATAATTAGTAGAACGAATTGATCACCAAACCTCCATCTAGCAGATAGATATCCTTATTTAAGTTTTTCAACCCAATCTAACTCAATAAGGATCATTAGTAAAATGAGTGCCATGTGATCATCCCGATACCAATTGTTTCTTAAAAAAAATCATATATTTTCCTTGCACATCAACCCCCATTATCTAGAGTCACAATCTCTAGTCATTGGCATACACGATTATTTCTCTTCGATCATATCAACCTATAAGACTTCATCTCCTTAATTTATCACAAAAATTGAGCACCCTCTTTGTTAACTCATACCCTCACATATCAAATCTAGTCATTATAATTCTTACCCCTTCTCATGGTTTCCTCGAGACTAAAAAATATTGCACTAAATGACAAGTTAGTAGATAAATTATCCATTATTAATCCTTATAAAATATAAAAATGAGTCTTGTTCAATGAACCATGTGCCATGAAATGCTAATTAATGAGTGAAAAATATGAAATAATGACCAATAGATCTAAGCATAACATCCATCATTTGCAACAATAAATATCATTCTAATATAAATGAGATATCAAGGATTAAGAATCTATTGTTGAGGGATCATACACTAATATTATCATGCATTTGCAATAATAAACCAAGGAAAGGAACATATACTGCTACACAAGGATATTGATTTGATGGGTAGTTGTTCCAATTAAAATACTAGGTTTTATATTGTATATGCAGGTGTTCCACCAACCCATGCTTCATCAATCAATTAGTGTATGAACTCACCGTGGAATATTTTACTCTATTGGTTCATGAAAGTATGCCAATGGTGTTTCCATATCATCCAACTCTATGAAAACAACCCTAGGCACTGTGATCACTATTGAAAATGCTATAAGAATGTGCCCAAACAAACAAAAAAAAAAACAATTTCTCTAAATCGTGCTCTAAGCACCCAAAAAATATGTTCGTGAAAGAGAGCTAGAGTTTTCCTAAGATGAAACAATGCCGCAATTATGGGTTGAATCTTCTGCTCGAGATAATCAAGATTAGGGTTTTTACAGTGCCATTGCTTTCATTTGAAAAAATATTGTGTGAGTCCCAGAGTGATTTATTTCTACTCGGTGATAAGCTTCCCCCAACATGTGACATTAAGGAAACAACCTAAGAACATCTATTGGTAAAATATATATCATATGTTGAAAGTAATGAATTAAACTTTGGACTAGGAAGCATAATCATCATATTACCAAAAGCAATCTCCAAGACATGTAGGAAAGTCTGAACTAGTGCCTAAAAGAACCATTATAAAGAAGAATATGGAAACAATCCTTGACTCATTACTATTTGATTATGATACTTGGATAATCACCATGAGAGAATAATAAACAGATTTGCAAGCAAGTTTCAAATATGAAACTGAAGGAATAATTCATATTTGTGATAATTATATGATGAAATTATTATTAATGTAAGTAGACTTATTCTAGAATTCTACGTATGATCAAAGATGAGGACAATGAGTGAAGTTAGGGATGGAGATATTCTTGGAGATATTGTAGAGATAGTTGTGGATATTGTTGTTGGCATGTTTATAGGAAAAGTGTGCTTGTCATTGATGGCAAGGACAGCAACGATGTTGACAGGTTTTCAGGTAGAGTATGCATGGCAAGAACAATAATGAAGACACAAAAGAGAAAGCTTGAGAAGATCAGGAGGAGAAGCGAATAGTATGTAGATATGAGAAAGCTCAGAAGAGATAGCAGGTTCCAGAAGCATAGACGAGGTCCAAGTCATCAGGACTCATAGAAGGATCAAAGGTCGATGCTTTTGACACTTAGAAATTATTCCAAGTCGAGAGGATGCGTAAGTTCAAAAGGAGGAGCAAAAATGGCCATAGGATCAACAATATTGAATACTCGATGGTTGTCAGATCAGAGTCCAGATAGCAGGAATGCGTAGAGGAGGAGATTATACCTCATTCGTCAGATCAGAGTGCGTAGGACTAGAAACCATTGGATCTAGTATAACCGCGAAGAGGATAATGGCCAAGAGACATCCTCTAACTCGCAATATGCAAAGTCTTGAAATGATCTGAGCCATTGGATCTAGAGGACACGTGGCGAGAGATCAACATTTTGTTGACTTGCAAGCTGGAGAGGTCAAAGGTGAGAGTTGTATGAACTCACGATATGCAAAATCGCGAAATGATCTGGTCCATCAGATCACTGAGAGATCTTGACCATTGATATGATATGAATAATTTTGGAGTTTCGCAAGTTGGGAGCTTTGAGGAAACTCATAGCAAGAACTCATGATATGCGAAGTTGCGAAATGACCTGGGCCGTCGGATCACCGAGAGATCTTGACCGTTGATCTGATCTGAAAAATTTCAGAGTTTCACGAGTTGGGAGTTTCTAGGAAACTCATAGCAGGAGTTCACGATATGAACAAAGATGAGGACAACGAGTGAAGTTATGGATGGAGATATTCTTGGAGATATTGTGGAGATTGTTGTTGGCATGTTTACAAGTAAAGTGTTCTTGTCATTGATGGAAAGAAAAACAACGATGTTGACAGGTTTTCAGGAAGAGTGTGCATGGAAAGAAAAACAACGAAGACATAGAAGAGCAAGCTTGAGAATCTCAAGAGGAGAAGAAAATAGTATGCAGAGATGAGAAATCTCAGAAGAGATAGCAGGTTCCAGAAATGCAGACGAGGTCCAAGTCATCAGGACTCACAGAAGGATCAAAGGTCAAGGCCTTTGACACTGAGAAATTCTTCCAAGTTGGGAGGATGCATAAGCTCAAAAGGAGGAGCGACAGTGGCTATTGGATCACCAGTCCCGAATACTCTATGGCCATCAGATCACAGTCCAGACAGGAGGAGTGTGTAGAGGATGAGATTAGACCTCAGTTGTCAGATCGGAGGGCGTAGGATTAGCAACCATTGGATCCAATATAACTGCAAAGAGGATAATGGCCAAGATCCATCCTTGAACTCATGATATGCAAAGTCACAAAATGATATGATTTGTTGGATTCATAGGACACGTGGAAAGAGATCATCATTTCTCTCACTCGTGAGCAGGAGAGGTCAAAGGTGAGAGTTGTAGGAACTCACGATATGAGAAATCGTGAAATGATATGGGCTGTCAGATCACCGAGAGATCTCGACCGTTGATATGATATGAAGTATTTCAGAGTTTTGCAAGTTGGGAGTTTTGAGGCAACACATTGTAGGAACTCACGATATGCGAAGTCCCGAAATGATTTGGGCCATCAGATCACCGAGAGATCTCGACCGTTGATCTGATATGAAGCATTTCATAGTTTCATGAGTTGGGAATTTCGAGGAAACTCATAGCAAGAGTTTGCGATATGCGAAATCATGATGCACCCCTCTTGCTTGGCCCCTGGTCACATATGGTGGTCACATTGATGAAGGTTAAGGGAGGAGCTATCACGTCCCTAGGCTTTACAATGGAGATTGTTGAAATCATGAAATGCCTTTTTGAATAGGGTTGTGGTCACAACCAGTGGTCACATCAGCAGAAGAGAAGGGAAGGAGCTAGCATTGCTAGGTTCCACCTCCGCAGACTTGAGAGGACAGATCTGAACCATCCATTCAAGAGCACTGTCAATATCATGAGATCGATGGTCATGCTCCATTGCGGGGCCAGAACATGATCGGGCCTTAATTTCTCATGATAGGGTCGCAATTGAAACCATAGTTTTGGAGAAAGGAAGCATGGAGGCTCGCAGTGAATTGCGGGGAAAAAAAAGGGTTTCCCTCAAACCACCTATGGATGTGCCTATAATCATGTGGTCACGTGAAGTTCATATCCCAAGGTCATATCATGAAAAAGAAGCTAGCGCTCACTAAATGGATCTTGGGAAGCACTTTTGGAATAAGCATTTTCTCACTGCAAGAGGTCACGTGAAGGAAGGGGATTAGAAGCAAAAGAAGCCATAATTGACTGGCTATAACTGCCAGAACAAAGTGATTGCATCGGCCAAATAACTCGAAGAGTTGGAGGGTGATTACCAGAGAATCTGAAGAGTCTCAAGGTAACTTGTAGTGGAATGAATACTCATCATAGAGACAACTGACATATTGAAAAGTGTCGAAGTTTGTAACTGCAACAGAGAGGATAAGCTCGATTGTGATAGAGTAGATGAAGATTCGCACTGCCGGAGAAGGAAAAGAATCTCATCATAACGCCCAGTGATGATGAATGTATGGAGATAACATCCAAGGAATATGAAGAGTTTCCATGATGATCAGGAGATGACTCGATGTGAGAAAATCATGCAGAATAGAGAAGTGAAGTGATTCTGTTGTTGAGATATGCAAGAGTAAGGAAGAGCTCCAGTGAACAACCAGTAAGGAATAACAGTGACGCTGTAAAGAGCATGTAGTATGCATTTGGTGCACAAAGAATATCAAAAAATGCAGAATAAAGAAGAGAATTGTTGTTTCTTTTGAGAGTGTTTCATGTAGGTAAAATCATGTTGTGTGCAGGAGATGAAGCACACAGAAGAGGCGTGGTGCATAGAATGGAAAGAAGACAGAGAGCATAAATTGAAAAACAATCAAGGAGCATAAATGCATATATGAGATAATAACAGAAGGCGCAGGAGACACGAGGAGAGAGACATTGATGCAGACAGAGAAGAGCAGTGTAGAAGAACAATGATGAGACTGGTAAGCCATAGATAAATTTTGTATCACTGTGATAAATTCAAGAAAGAAAATATTGATATATCAAGGTGGTAGGGAGATTCTAGGGAGGACTTTTGTCCTTAGAGTTTCAAGTGGGTGCTTGAACACAGGGAGTTGTAGCTTCCATCTGGTTGCAGCTAGAAATACCAGGGTGGTAGGGTGGTGCAAGGGAGAAAAATTGTTCTTGGTTATACAGGTTGGTGCCTATGTGACTGGAAGTTGGTGCTTCCATCCAGTTGGTGTTGGAACAATTAGGGAGTTGGTGCTTCCTTCTATTTGGTGCTAGAGAAACCAGGGAGTTGGTGTTAGAGAAACCAGAGAGTTAGTGTTGTCAGCAAGTTGCAGCTTGCAAAACAGAGGTGGTAGCCTCACAATGAGTTGGTGCTCATAAGAATGATAATGTACATAAAATAAAACTTACTTATCATATCAAGAAGAAGAGGTTTTTCCCTTTATGGGTTTCCTCGAGAAATATTTTTCTATGTATATTTCATGTGTGTGATTGATGTTGAATATTCTATTGCTTGCATCTCTGAATTATTGTGATCTTCATTGAGTGTTGTAAAGAGTTTAAAATAGGCATAATTGTTTAAGTATAGTAACAACTAATTCACCCCTTCCCCCCCTCTCAGTTTTCCAACAATTGGTATCAGAGCCGACCCCTTTTATCTAAGGGTAGATCCTAGAGCTTAAACATGACTAGCTGTGAAGGAAATTCAACCAACAAGGCCCCTCTATTCAATGGAACAAAATTTGACTTCTGGAAAGTTAGGATGAGAACCTACATAATGGATTTAGGTGCAGATGTCTGGGATGTGGTAGAGACTAGTTATGTAAAGCCAGTTGTACTAGCTAATAAGGATGACAAGCTAGAATTCAGCTTCAACGCTAAGGCTATGAATGTTATTATGAGTGGTCTTGCAGAAGCGGAATTTGTAAACGTTATGCACATAGAAACTGCCAAAGACATGTGGGACAAACTCATTAGCAGTTATGAAGGTAATGAGAAGGTAAAAGATTTCAAGATTCAAACCTACAAAGTACAGTTTGAAAAACTACATATGAAAGAAGATGAAACTATTGGAAAGTACTTTCTGAGAGTTGAAGAACTAGTAAATGCAATGAAAGCTCTTGGTTAAAAAATTGAGGAAGCCTCTTTAGTTCAGAAAATTATGAGATCTCTGCCAGATAGGTTCAACCCAAAGGTCTCTGCTAAAAAATAAATTAATGATCTAAAATCTTTGGATTTTGATCAACTTCTAGGAACTTTGACTGCATATGAAATGAGGATAGGTAAAGATAAATCCAACACTAGAGAAGCTTCTTTTAAAGAAGATAAGAATGAGGAATCTGATCCTGATGAAATTGAAGCAAAATTTGTGTGAAGACTAAAGAAGGGATCAGGCAAGTATCAAGGAAATTTTTCCTTCAAGTGTTTTAACTATGGAAATATAGGTCACTTTGCATCTAAGTGTCCACACAAGAAGCAAGATCATAATTCTGAAGGTGAAAAGAAGTACAAATCTAGGAGATTTGGTAAAAAGAAAAGTTTATGTGTAAACAATGATGACTCTTCAGAAGACACGGATAGTGACTCTTCCTGTGAAGATAAGGTTAATGACTTTGTGCTTATGGCGAAAGAGGAATATGATAATCAAAACACAAGAAGTGATGTTAATTATGAAGAAGTTGTGGCTGATATGGAAGGTGAACTAATTAATGCCTTAGAAGAGATTGACAAACTCAGACTCTAGAAAAGAAAAGAAAAATAGTTGTTGATGCAGTTTTAAAAGAATGCTAAAAAACTTGATGAAAATTTTTCCCTGCTAAAGGTGGAGTTAGAAGAGGCAAAGAAAATAGAGGACATTCCGAAACAACTGTTATCAGAGAAGAAGGCAAGATGTGAAGCCTTGGAAGAAGAGGTAGTAAAAACCAGAAAAGATATGGAGAAGTTCAAAGCATTGTATCTCCAAAATCTTCCAAGCATTAAAGCCTCAGAAGGATTAACCACCATTCTGAATCAGCAAAGGAATCCAAATTTGAAAATTGGTTTGGGTTATGAAGAAGGATCAAGTTGTTGTCATCCAAGCAACAAAGAATCCATCAAGTTTGCCAAATCTACATTCATTGACAACAACAAATATGGATAAACAGAGGAAGCCAATCAACCGCCAAGGAAGAGTGAAAGAAAAAGTACCATAACTGAATCTGTAGAACAACTGAATCTGTAGAACAAAGAAATCATCAACATGGAAGAAATCGACCTGCTGAAAGAAGACAACCATTTTCTAGGTACAAAGGATTTTTCTATGGATATGGTTTTTTTTGTTCTAACTTTGGTCACAAAGCTGTAAATTGTTCTTTAGGATTTAGATATGAGCAATCAAAACACTCAAGGAATATATATCTTTCACAACAAAGAATGAGATAGCCAAGTAACAAACAATCACAGACTGCAAATCATGTGATGGATGGGAAAAGGACACAGTTTAAGAATAAAAATCGTTATGATCCTTTATTCAATGAACCAGAATGTTACACCTACCATAATTATGGACATAAAGTTGTAGACTGTCGCTTATGGAACTATGAATCAGATCTCAATCCCTCTGCTGAAAATGTCAAGGTTTGGAAGAAGAAAGACAATGAAAAGTGTGGATTAGTGTTTTCAACTCAAAGAAAAAAGAACCCTTGGTATATTGACAGTGGATGCTCCAAACATATGATGAGAGACAAAAGTAATTTTATGTCTCTAAGTGAAAGCAAATTAGAAAATGTAACCTTTGGAAATGATGCTCTTGGTAAAATCAAGGGTAAAGGCATGTTGAGTTTGAGTAATGGTAAAGGAAACTCCCAAGATGTTCTTCTTGTAGATGGGTTGAAACATAATTTTCTCAGTGTAAGTCAAATGTGTGACAAAGGATGTGAAGTAGTTTTCACTTCCAAGGATTGCAAGATAAAGTCTGTAAACTCAGGACAAGTGGTGGCTAAAGGCATAAGGATGGATAATAATGTATATGTGCTAAAAGAAGATAGAGAAGAGTGCCATCTAAGAAAACATGATGAAAGTTGGTTATGGCATAGGAGACTTGGACATATAAACTTTGACCACTTAATCAAGCTCAAAAATCTTGAGGCAGTAAAAGATCTTCTAAGAATATCAAAGCCACGAGACTTTGTGTGTAAACCATGCCAAGTAGGAAAGATAACTAAGACATAGTTTAAATCCAAGAGCTCTAATTCAATAGAGAAACCACTCCAATTAGTTCATATGGATTTATGTGGACCATGAAGACAGGAAGGCACAAGGAAGGAAAACTACTTTATGTTGATAATTGATGATTACTCCAGACTTACTTAGGTTTCTTTTCTAAAAGAACAAGCTAAAGCATTTGAGAAATTTAAAATATGTAAGGCTTTAAATGAGAATCAAACAGACAACATATTAAAGGTTGTGAGAACAGACAGAGGAGGATAATTTATGTCAAGTGATTTCAAGGAGTTCTGTGATAAACATGGGATCAAAAGAGAATACACAATCCCAGGAACCCCACAACAAAACAGAGTAGTTGAGAGGCAAAACAGAATAGTTCAGCAAATTAACAGGTCAATGATGAATGAGAAGAACATTGGTCAAACCTACTGGGTAGAAGAAATACACAAAACAATCCATATTCTTAATAAATCTCACCTTAGACCACACAGTGCCAAGACACCTTATGAATTGTGTCATGGAAGACCCGCTACAATCAAACACTTCAAATTATTTGGGAGAAAGTGCTACATAAAGAATAATAATGAAAATCTTGGCAAGTATGATGACAGGGCTGATGAAGGCATCTTCATAGGGTATGCTACAAACAGTAAAGGATACATATGCTATAATAAGAGGTTGGATAAATTGTTTGATTGTATTGACATAAAAGTTGATGCAGGAATCTCAGTAAGAGAGGTGAACAATACTGAATCAACAACATAGAATATAGGTGAAGTTGAAGATGAACAGGTCCAAGAATCAGAACAAGAATACTCTGAGTCAGATGAATATGCAAATACTCAAACCGACTCAAATCAACAGACAACATCAAATTCTTCCTCCAGAATTACTCAAAATAATCATCTTGCAAGTTAGATAATTGGTGAGAAAGAAAAAGGTGTACAAACTAGGAGAAGGATAATCAAAAACACTGAGCGATCACATATAGCCTTCATATCCATGGTGGAACCCGAAATTCAATGAAGCCAGTGAATATGTAAATTGGTTAAAGTCAATGAATGAGGAACTGGACTAGATTGAAAATAATGACACTTGGGAACTCGTTCCTAGGCCAACAAATAAAAATGTAATAGGATCCAAATGGATCTACAAAAATAAGATGGATGAGCAAGGAAATATTGTAAGAAATAAGGCTAGATTGGTCTGCAAAGGATATGCTCAAATATAAGGACTGAACTTTGATGAAACATTTGCGCCTATAGGAAGATTAGAAGCTATTAGAATGTTTCTTGCCTATTCTTGTCATAAGAAGTTTAAATTCTATCAAATGGATGTCAAGTCAGCTTTTCTAAATGGAGATCTAAAAGAAGAAGTCTATATGGAATAACCAGAAGGTTTCCAACTATCACATAACCCTAACTTTGTCTGCAAGCTAAATAAATCCTTATATGGGTTGAAACAAGCTCCTCGTGCTTGGTATTATAGACTGGATAAGTATCTTTAAGACAAAGGGTTCAAGAGAGAAACAATTGACAACAATCTATATTTCAAAACAAAGGCTGATGATTTTCTCATTGTGTTTGTCTATGTAGATGACATCATTTTCGGAAGCAATAATGCTTCATGTGTACAATGGTTTGCTTCTGCCATGCAGTCAGAATTTGAAATGTCTATGATAGGGGAACCATCATTTTTCCTTGGTCTGCAAATTACTCAGAGGTCTGAAGGATTATTTCTTTCTCGGGAGAAATATCTAAGAGAAATGTTGAAAATGTTTCAAATGGAAGATTCTACACCTATGACCACACCTATGATCACTTGATGCAAGTTAAGCAAGGATGATGACTCACCTAGTGTTGATCAAAGTTCATATAGGTCTATGATAGGCAGCCTATTGTACATCACAACATCTCATCTAGACATAATGCATGTTGTTGGCATAGTAGGAAGGTATCAAGCTGCACCTAAACATAGTCATTTTTTAGCTGTCAAAAGAATATTCAGATACTTGAAAGAAACAATGGACTATGGCCTATAGTATCCTAGGAATCAAAATTTTCAACTA
>SNQJ01S0096892.1:0-22207 GCA_010110895.2 Picea sitchensis
GGTGGATATTGGTGGCCACCCACCTATTCCAACTACCTCATCTTGACAATTTTTAGTTCATAACATTTCTCTGTAATGATGAATTTCTTTGTAATTGTGGGTTCTGCACTTCCAAGGTTATCCTGAATCCCTACACAACATCCAGGTGGATATTGGTGGCCAACCACCTATTCCAACTGGATTATTTTGGAAGTTTTCATATCAATACATATTTATGTACTTCCAGGGCCGTTTTGGGGCCCTAAACAATGTTTTTTTTGGCGTTTCCATAGTCAAACTATGGAAGAATTTAAATTTTGTGCATAATGTGTAGATCGTGAAAATATATTTCCAACGGGCTATCACACACCTAAAACGAAGGTCGTATGAAAAAGTTACGACCCCTGGAAGTTGAGGTACTAACTTACCCATCGGGGCCCACATAACTTTTGGCGTTTCATCTACTAGGGTTAGGTTTTCGGATGTTTAGGGTTTTAGCATTCATCAATAATGTTAAAAAGACCTCTAGAGCCTCATTGTAATCATTCTGCTAAGACAGATGCATGTAGCAGCCATATCTCTTCTCAGAGATAGCTACCACCATTCGAGCAAGTTGTTTCAGTTCTGTAGTTTTACAGTTTCCACCTATTTTATTTATTCAATAGAAGTTATTGTTCACTAGATATTTGTTGTTCTTCTCTATATCTCTGTGTTATGGTATTCAATCTATTATTCATTTCATTCCTCTCATAAATCTGAATCAGTGGTAACAGAGCGGTCTGCCCTTCATTTGTTTTTCTTTGTGCATGTCCCTGACAAGATTCGGGTACAAGAAGCTGAGACTCGAACCAGTCGAGCCTTTGCAAGATCAACCACGTCAAACCTGGCCACAACTCATGGGGGGTGAGAATAAATATTATGGATTAGTAGATCCTTTTAAAATGTTTCTCGAGGAATCCCTTGCATGGCAAAGGAATGAGATGATGGACAACTTTGCATAGATCCTTCAATGACTTCCCACGGGAGACACATCTTCATCAAGTGGCCACACAATCCCTTTCAAGGTACAAGTAAATTTCAATATTCCATTATTTGAAGGACTGATACATGCAAATGTTGTAGGTAAATGGTCGAATCTGCTCGAAGGGTTTTTTTCAGTCCACAATTTTTTTGATAGGGGAAATATTACTTTTGCACTCCTTAAGGTCATCCCCCATCTTAAGGACTGGTGGGATACGTCCTCGGAGAAAAGGTCCATATATGAATCTACAATATTTTTGGTCGCCTCCACTTGGGATTCCTTCAAGGATGCCATTAAAGAACAATACTACCATGTTGGAAGCTATGATGACTAGTACATAAGATGGACCATGCTACGTCAAGAAAGGGACTAGATGGTACTAGATTTCACCAATATTTTCCATACTTTGTGCACCAAATTGGGTATCAAAGACTCTGAACAACATTTGGTGCTCAAACAAGGGACAGAGCAAATATGTTCATTCTCAGGGCAATGTTGGGTATGTGTTATATTCTTTGCACGACTAGTAGTGTTTGAGCATCTGCGCCGGGCACATAGGGGGGTTAGAGCCCCCTGCGTGGGGGCAACGCCCCCGGATTTTTTTTTTCGCATCAGGACCGCATTATATTTAGGTTGTTTTTCGGCACATGGTTTCTTTGCCAATGATTTTCTATTTCTGGTTAAGGAATTAGGGTTTTTGACTAATCCAGGTCATTAGGTTAGATTTTTGGATTCCACTGGCTTCTATATGTATTTTGTATTGCAAACATTGTAACACAATGAATGAATATAATATATGTTGGTTTTCACGGTTTGGGTTTCCAGGGGAAAAATATTTGTGTAATGTTTGTATTTGCCATTGTATCTTTTTTGTTCTTTTCTGAATATTTGTTTACAGTAGACATTGTACAAGGTTAGAATTTACATTTGGTATCGGAGCTTTATTGGCTTCAGGGGGACGCCTTTGTGGTCAAGGGTTTCGCTCCGGACTGTAATAAGCCTTGTTACAGTGGGAGATTTGCGGTACTGTTTTTCAGGTGAAAAGAAATGCCAAACAATTTGAATATGGAGATAGAGAAGTTTAATGGGAAAATCTTTGAGCTGTGGAAGCTCAAGATGGAAGATATTTTGGTGGACACAGATTAGTAGATCGCAGTAGATCCAGGTATTGCACCTACAGGAACTTCTGCAGATGACTGGAAAAATATGGATCGGAAGGCAAAGAGCACAATTCAACTGTGTCTCTCTGATTCAATATTACTGAATGTGTCAGAGGAAGCTACATCCAAGGATTTATGGGAAAAATTGGGGAAGTTGTATCAGTCTAAGTCCCTAGTAAATAAACTATTCTTGAGAAAGAAGTTGTATAACTTGAGGATGAGAGATGGAGACTCGGTAGCAAATCATTTGAACGCCTTCAATACAGTGGTAAGTCAGTTAGTATCTGTTGAGATTAAAATTTCAGATGAAGATAAATGTATTAGTTTGTTGTGTTCTTTACCAGACTCGTGGGATAGTCTGTTTGTGGCCATAGGTAGTAATACAAATTCTTTGAAGTTTGAAGAAGTGGTCTCATCCTTGTTGTCATAGGAGATGAGACGAAAGAATATGGAAGGACATAGCACAGACGCATTATTTGCAAGAGGACGTTCCCAGGAAAGAAATAGATCTAATTTCTCAAGTGGGAGATCTAGATCTAGGGTAAATCTAAATCTCTGGAAAGAAGTTTGTAAAAGGGTATGTTGGAGGTATGGAAAAGAAGGGCACTACAAGAAGCGGTGTATATCCAAAGTTGAGAAAAAAGAAGGGATCTGAAGATCTTCTTCTGAAGAAAAGACTCCAAGGAAGAAGGAGGTTGTACTTGGCCTCTTCAAGCACACATGAGGATCATGAGGCATGGTTGATTGACTCTGGTGCATCATACTTTCCTTGTGACTCCTCACAGAGAGTGATTCTCTGAATATGAAAAGTATGATGGAGTATGTTTTTCTTAGAGTAATGATTCGACAACGAGAATCATAGGAAGAGGAAAGGGTCAAGTTAGAGACTCATAGATGGAAGGATTAAATTTCTTGCACGGTGTTCTACACGTCCTAGGTTTGGCTAGAAATTTGATTCTGTAAGCAAAATAAGGAAGATCGCAGGGGTAAAAACAATTTTTGAAAAGGAACTTCTTGTGAGGATAGTTCGGAGCAATGGTTTTGTTGAAGGAGTTCAATTTGGAACTCTGTATAAGTTGCTAGGAAAGCACTATTAGTGATAGGTGTAATAGCTCCATTGTTCACGATATTGAAGTTGAAGAAGAAAGAACCCTCTGATCCTACGGAGAAAAGGTTGTCTTGTATCAAAAGGCTGAGGCATATGTCGGAGAGAAGGGTGCTTTGACTACAGTAAAATTATTGGTTGAAGGTATGTTTAACTTCTCTCTGGATTTTGATTTGTGAACATTGTCTATATGGGGCGAAGTCGGGGTAAGATTCCCCTCGGTGCAGCGAGGAAGAAGGAATTTTACGGCTAGTTCACATTGATGTTTTTTTGGACTGTGTCGGTCCCATCGATAGGAAAAATCTATGTACTATGTCTCATTTATAGATGAATTCTCGAGAGCTTGGATATAATGTT
Source organism: Picea sitchensis (assembly GCA_010110895.2). Lineage (NCBI taxonomy): Eukaryota > Viridiplantae > Streptophyta > Pinopsida > Pinales > Pinaceae > Picea > Picea sitchensis. Next base: position 3,623 of record SNQJ01S0096892.1, read on the forward strand.
CCTGGAAGAAATAGAAGTCTTTAACCCGAGGAGTTTAAAGGGATTTAAGAAGGATCTTGTTGAGAATCCAAGCAGAGAAACAATTAAAGGTGTTAGATACGAGATAATGGCCGAGGAGAGTTCCAGAGATGAATTTGAAGAGTTATGTAATAAGTACGGTATAGAAAGGAAAAATACTACTTCATATGCACCTCAACAGAATGGAGTTCGCAGGAAAAGGATGAACATATTGATGGAAAAAAACAAGGTGCATACTACCATTAGTGTAGGGATAGGACAAAAAAGTGCAGGCTGAAGGCCATTAGATGCATATTATCTGGTCAACAGTCCCACCCTCATCAGTTGGTGACAAGACTCTAAGAGGTATGTTGGTAGGAACCTTCTCTCACACATATTAAGGTATTTGGTTGTGATGCATATGTTCATGTTCAAAAGGAAAACATCGTGGCTTTGGATAAGAAAGGCTGAAAAATGTATCTTTATTGGATATAAGAATGGTCTCAAAGTTTATAAGCTTTGGAACCTAGAAACTAAGAAGGTAGTGTATATACGAGAGGATGTGGTAGAAATGAAGGATGTTGTTAAGCGAGGAATTCCTACCAAATGAGGAAGAACCGGAGAAGATAGAGTTTAATTTAAAGGATGATGAAGTATACTCTACAGAAGAACATGAATAAGTAAGGAAGAAGATCCTCATACTCGGTGTGAGGAGGTCAGTCGAAAGAAGGCTACCGTAAAGGTATAGTCCATTTGATTTGCATTCAAATTATTCTTTGTTTATTACTGATGAAGATCCACAAATTTTGTCGGGGCTGGATTTAGATGATGGAAATCTCTGGAAAGGGCCATGGAAGAAGAAATGGCATGTTTGGATAAGAATGAGGCTTGGGATCTAGTGGATTTGTTAATTTGGAAGAAATCATTTGGAAACAAATGGGTATTTAAAGAAGGCGAAAAAGATCTGAGAAGGAAAAGTGGAGAAATACAAAGCTTCGATTAGTAGCAAAGGGTTATTCCAGGTTGAGGGAATTGATTTTAGTGATTTTTCCTACTGCATTTCCAAGATATGCCTCAGAATTTTATTATTTACATTTATTTCATTGCATTTGATTTTGAAATTAGAGAACAAATGGTTGAAGACAACCCATTCCTGCATGGGGATCTGAAGAAGAAATCTTTATGAAGCAACGGGAAGGTTATGCTGAAAGGAAGAAGGAGCTGGTATGCAAGGCTGAAAAAGTCCCTGTATGGTTTAAAAATCACCAAGGATGTGGATATAAGTATCAATTTTTTGATACCTATATGTTGGGACTTAGTTTTACAAGAAGTAAAGAGGATCATTTTGTGTATTCTAAATTAATTTGTGATCATTCGATTTATTTTGTCTTGTATGTGATGACATGTTGTTGATGGGAAACAAGGAAATTATCTAGGATATGAAAACTTCAGTTGTCCTCTAAATTACATTTATGAAGGATATTTGTGCTTCAAATTTCATTTTGGGCATGGAAATTAAAAGAGATCGAAAAAAGAGGAAAATCGTTAAAATCAGAGAAAATATGTGGAGAAAATATTGCAGAGGTTTTATATCTTGAGAATGTAAACCGATCAAGGTTCCTATTCCTTTGGTGTAAAGTTATCGTGGATCAATGTCCCAAGACACATGAAGAAGAGGGAGGGACATGTCTCATGTTCCCTTATCTTGATCACGGTGGCAATTTGATAACATCGTAGTGCAACACTGGGACATTACACATCACGATGAGGAGTTTTGAACGGAGTATATGTCAAAACCAGGAAGGAGAATTGGACAACGATAAAAGGGTTTTCCAATTTGCGTGGCACTGAATATGGATTGACTCTGAAGGAAGACAATATTAGACCGAGAGTGGATTTGATATACATGGCTTTGTCGATGCGGTGGGTTGGAGATTTGGATGGTAGGAGATCTACCTGGCGGGCATGTGTTTAACTTTGTTGGAGGAGCAATAAGTTGGATGAGCAAAGGCGAGGTTGTGGTGGTACTTTCAACTACATAAGATGAATACACATGAAATCCACTCATGTGAGTAAGGAAGCGGTATGGTTACAAATATTGGTAATTTAAGTGTTGGGTTGTTACAACAAGTTTTAAGGATAGAGTGTGACAGTCAAGTGCAATTTTTCTAGCAAAGAACCCTTCTTATCATTCAAAAGACAAAGCACATTGATGTTCAATATCACTTTAGTAGAGAGACATGATTGAAGAAAAGAAAGTATCAGCGATGAAGGTGGACACTTTGAAAATGTTGCAGATTCATTAATAAAATTTAATGACGAGAGTTCTCTTGGTGTAGAGGATCCATGGGCATTATTTCCATGAATTGTTGACTATGTAACCACTGTAACCTATTGCGAAAACAACAAGTGGGAGAATGTTGGGTATGTGTTATATTCTTTGCACAAGTAGTAGTGTCTAAGTATATACGTAATGGTCTTGTGAGGGGTTGAAGTGAATGCCCCAAAAATTTGTTTTAAGCATGGGGACCACATTTTGAGACCGCATTATATTTAGGTGGTTTTTAAGCACATGGTTTCTTCGTCGATGGTTTTCTATTTCGGTTAGTTAAGGAATTAGGGTTTTTGATAATCTAGGTCATTGGTTAGGGTTTTGGATGTTCTTGACTCCTATATGTATTTTTGTATTATAAACATTGTAACACAATGAATAGATATAATATATGTTGGTTTTCCAGTTTAGGTTTCGGGGAAAAATATCTTTGTAATGTTTGCTATTTTCCATTGTATCTTTTACATTCTTTTAAGATAATACATTTCTGATAGACATTGTACAAGGTTAGAATTCCTGAACTAACCAGTCCAAGCCACAACCTAAGAATGGTAATGAGAATTGAAGAAGTACATTGGAAAGTGGTGTGAATACAATAAAATCCTTTACCTGGCCCGGAAATGTCCTCCAGCGATCCAAGCAGTGATGAGATGAAGTATTATGAGTCAGAGGAAGATGCTAACTTTGAATCAAATCCAGAGAAAAGTGGGAAGCGGATCATCGATGTTGAATCCAATGCCATTTTCACTACCACCAAATACAAAGCCAAGTGAACCGAGAAGAAGAACTAGAGGAAGAGACACCTCTTTACTCATAGATGTGGTAAATGGACTTGATGCATTTCATTGTTGATAGCGGCTTGATTAAAACGATCTCAACATGGGATTTGTCAAGTAGGTGGGCACGCTAATAAAACTGCACACGCAACACTACACCATCATTTTGACTTCCTGGGGACGATATCTCTACATCAGCTAACATTTTTTTCTTCCCTATAGCATCAAGCCCTTCAAAGACAAAGGTATTGTGTGATATTTCTCCCCTTGAAGTTTTGATGTTATTTTAGAGGCCAACCACTATTTGTGGAAGCGACATGCTATGTATGATTCTAGACCACAATGTTATTATTACTTTGGGTGAACAATTGTACATGATACGAGTAGCGGTGCCTACCACTATTTCTTTAATCTTTGCTAAGCAATGTAGTAGGTCATTTCACAAACCATGATGCTCATTTTCTTTTTATTATACTACTTAATGTCGAGGAAAGGTCATCGCCACATCTTTGACCTCTACCTCTACACGGAGCCTCTCTTTATAGCAGAAGAAAGTGGACACATGGTCATGGAAGAGTATAGATACATATTCTCCTCACCCACAGGCTACCAATCGCGCCATGTTAAGCATCCAATTGATATAACCCATGGTGCATCGCTACCTAATGGACCAGTCTGTCATCACTCGTAATGGAAATGGCCGAATCAAGCACCAAATCCAAGGTAATGCTTCAAAAGGGCATCAAGCTAACTCCTCCCCTTGGGCTTCGGTGTGTTGGTGTCAAAGAAAGATGGGACCTGACGACTCTGCGTTGATTGAGCATTAAACAAAATCGCGGTCAGGGACTGGTACCCAATTCCCAATATTGATTGGTATGCTTGACCATCAAAGGGAAAAGTTGTTAACAAGGGTTACCTAAAGTATGGATACCACTAGTTCCCATCGAGACAATTGACTGATAATGAAACAACTTTCAAGTCTAAGAGAAGATACTCTTTGAATGGCTATTCATGCCTTTGGCTTAACAAATGCACCAACAAATTTCATGAGATTGATGGATGATGTGTGAGACCCTTCACAAAATTATTTTACTTGGTGGTATATATGGATGACATCGCATCTTCAATAGAACTTGGGAGAACACATGCATCATATTCAACGGGTTTGGGCACTCTATAGAAACACAAGTTATATGCCAACTTGGAAAATGCTCATTTAGCATGAACATGGTCCAATACTTGGGATACATTTTTTTTTAGCATGGGGTACATGTGGATCCCAACTAGATCAAATTCATTATTGAATAGCTAGCCTCAACCACACTAATCAAACTGAGCTTCTTGGTACTTGCCAAATTATCTGAGAGTTTGTGTTGAGATCTCCCATATTGCATGGGCCCTCGGTAAATAACCAGGGTGGTGGCAAGGCAAAGTTCACATGGGGAAGGCATAACAACAGAGGTGTTTGATGATGCAGGCTTGTCAGCTTGTGCTTATCTCCGATTACTCTCTCCTTACTTTCGTGTGCAATAATCGAGATCCAAATCCTCGAAGTTGCTTTTGATCCTAAAGATTATTCGAAAAGATTGAGAAAAAGTCATCATCACACCATTTTCTTAGAAATATTTTTTTCCTTGCTAAAAGCTGAGATGAAGTCTTACTTGTGTTCCTTTAGATTGTAAAATTTGAAATCTCTTACTTCGAGCAAGTAGAATTAGATTTGGTAAAACAATGTTTGATATAAACAAGTTTAATTCTTTATTTCATGTTTCACATGTTGTAAATTGTCTAAATGTTGGTGTTAGTTCTCCAAAGGATTCATTTTCAAGCTAGGTTTCAACTCCAAGACAAAGTCCTATCAGAGTCATGGCAGCTAGGTTTTCCCCTCTTGTTCTCCCTATTCAACTACATGATTTTCCCCAAAACTATTATGAAATAATTAAACATACAGTGTTGAAGGGGATATCACAACACAACAAAATTTAGACATATTTAGTGATTTCATTGATTTAGAAAAAAATGACCATGAAGATGCTAAGATGAGATTGTTTTCATTTACGGAGAAATTCAGAAATTGTTTAAAGGGACTTACAGCAGGAAGTATTCCTGATTTTTCAGGTTTTGAAATAGTTTTTTCTTAGAAAATGGGAGAATAAGAAAAATCAGTACAGCTCTTGACAGAGTTCAACAATTTAAAAAGAGATCCTACTGAGACAGTGCAAGAATTTTCCACTAGGTTCATAAAAGTGTACAATTCAATCCCAGAACAGGTTAAACCTCCTCTTGGATCTTCCTAGTTGCACTATGTTGATGCTTTTAGTAGTGATTTTGCTTTGTTGTGAAGAGAAAGATATACCCTTTAGTTGATATGATAGACCGATATGAGAGAAAAAGTTGAAATTAGAAAAATAGGTTAAAGAAAGAAAATGAAGCCTTCATCCTCCCAATCTTGGTCTGGGGAGTTAGACATGATGGTGAAAACTATCAAGAAGTTGGTAGAAAGGATGAATTTGGATAAAAAAACATGTTGTTAGGGACATACAAGAGATTTAAATAAGAAATACAAACTTCAGGAGACTCCAACTCCTCAAGTGAGACAACGAGATCAAAGAAATCAAGGAGATCAACAAATCAGACCTCCATTTCAAGAAAGGAGAAAATTATCTTTGAAGAGTTTATTGAACAATCAGAAGATCTAATCCATATTTTTGATGAAGATGATTCTAAAATCTATTTGACTAAAGAAGAGCATGACATGTTTCTGCAAGAACAATATAATGCCTTGTTAATGGATTCAAAAGAATATAGACAGGGGTATCAAAATGCTATCTATGAATTTTAGAAATAATACAATCTCATAAACAAAAAAGTAGTGGTCAATCCAAATAAAGTTTAAGTTGATCAACCCTCTACTAGTCAAAAGAAAAAGGATCCTCCAAGGAAAGACATTCAAGATAAATAAAATCTAAAAGATGATGTTCCAAATAAATCTCAAGATGTAAAGAAGGATGCCAATATCAAAGAGGTAGAAAAGTATCAGTCTCCTTTTAATCTTGAAAGTGAAATCTCTAAACTAAAAGTTTCAATTCAGCACCAATGAACTTATGAATGTTGAATATAGAGGTTAGATTATGAAGATGTTGAACATGGGAGAGACATCTGACACCCTAAACCTTCATGATGATAATCCTACTTTCCTTTTTGGTCCTCTAGTTGAGGCATACAATGATAATGATGAAGTGCCTCCTGCACATCAAGTCTCAATTTTCATGATATGACCTTACATAATGCCATGTTATATTCAAGGGCATCCCACAATTTGATGCCAAAGGTGGTTATGGAAAATCTTGGATTAGATATCACAAGGAAATATAAATATTTTCTTTCATTTGATTCAAGGAAGGTTAAATTCTTGGGGTTGATTAAAGATCTTGTTGTTGCCTTAAATAAGATCCCATCTAAAATCATTCTTATAGATGTGGTGGTTGTCGATGTTCCACCTAAATTTGGGATGTTATTATCTAGATCTTGGGATGAAAAATTAAAGGGTACTGGGATTGGACATGTCATATGCAACAATCCCATCCTCATATTAATAGTCAAATATTTTAATATAAAAATAAAACATGACTATATCCAAAATAACATTATATCCATGTTGTCCAAAATTATGTCTAAATGTGTATTTGATGTCCAAAAATTGTGTCATATCAATAAAAAATGTCCTCAAAATAAAATAGCATTAATAACATTAAAAACCATATTTTCTATGAGATCTTGATTTGCCTCTTTCCTCTTGCTCTCTTTTTGATCTTTTATGTTGTTTTTCTATACGTAGCGACTTTATGATGATTGTAACCTGTGAGGGATGAATTTAATTGATGGCATGGGAGAAATTTTCCTTGAGGTGGATATGGGAGGATATTGATTTAGAGGAATTTTCAAAAGAGTTAGGGGAATTTGCCACTTTTTCCCTTTATCAATCTCTAGTTTAGGCATAGTAGTTTTAATCCTTTGCTTGCATGTGAAGACTAGCCTGGTGAACCAATATGATCATCTTGGGCATTTGGATTAAATGGCGATAGAGTGATATTGTAGGCCAACCATTATGATGTGCAATAGGATTATGGGTGATATCTTGCCAACCATCATTGGTAGGTGGTTCTGGCTACATAGACACGTGAGGGGGGGATGTGGATACCAAAGACATTCTGATGCGACTAATAAGGAGGCCTCTCATGTATAGGTTCCAAAATTCCTTGGCCAACTAGATTGAAAAATCCATCTTGGAAAATATTTATTCAACGTGGATCTTCATCGAAATGTATTGAGAATCGTGGCCTTTGCTTGCCTCTTTTCCATTGTTTCCTCTGCCTTTATTTACACCTCTACCATTACTGCCCCTACAGAAACTCATCCTCAGCAATATTTCAAATCAGAATATGAATTTTTTTAACAATCCATTAGCTAATACTCTACCTAAATAAAATCAATATGTTGGCTCTATCATTCATAACAAAAGCATATGCAATCCATCCATTAACACAATTTCTCCAAATCCAATTTAATAATTAATTGCAATTGAACAAGGAATGATAGGGTCATTTGGAATATGAGGGGGTTTATAATGAACTTGTGAAAAAATAGAGGATGAGGGAATGTGAATATTGTTCAAGCAACACATAGTCCTTTTCTTCAAAAAACAATATCTCCATGTCAAAATTTCCAACCGGAATCATTAATCCAATGGATTTTACTCTTTTTCTTTAAAATGATAGTCAAGATAACAAAACAAGGGATGGATAAATGTTATTAGGAAGGTGGTGGGCGTATAATGAATGAAAAATGAAACAATGAACAAGAAAAAAGGTTATTGTTTATTTTAAATAACATTTTATCAACTTCAGAAATCAATATTGCCAATATCTATAAAATCATTTGAATTTCTATTGTTTGCCATCCAAAACTTTCACCAAATTTGTTTGTGTGATAGCACTCTTTTAAACTTCACACACAAGATCCACAGCTTGGCAAAAATCCTTTTAAATCATGCAATATAAAACTCAAATTGAAATTAATATGATTATGTAAAAAAAAAGAATTTCTTTTCTCCTTTTAAACTATCATAATTTTTTGTAGGAGATTGTTTACAAAACAATTTAGCTCAATCATAATCATACAAGATGTCTCAAACATCATGAGAGTAAGAGAAACATAAAGCTATCCTCTTTCTGCTAGATAATATTCACATCACAACTTCCAATAAAAGTTGCAAACAAACCGGGATTGAAAACCCTCTGCGACACTTGGTGAGCATTACTTCCATAACTTAATTCTTTTAAACTCAAAATCGTTCAATCCACATCATAGATCAATAAAAAACAAGCCATAAATTTGTGGGAGACCTCAAATATTTTCAAGCACATTTGGAGTCCAAATATTTGGACAAGATTTTGAAACTAGGTCTATAATATTTGTGTGTCCACATTTTCGGATAGGAAAACAATGTTTGGGACTGACAAATAGGCACATGCCTCAAGGCATGGCTGCAAGAAAATCCAAATACTTAATTCCCAAAATGACTATAATATAATACCTGAGAAATCATCACCTTTAAAATGAGTGGAAGGATAACTGCAGAAATGACTACGAGGACTTGAAAATTGTCGATGCTGATGAGATACAACACAATAATCCTGCTTAGATTCTTGGGTCCAATAATTCAATAAAATTTTGAAAATGGATTTTATTTTATTCATTCACCTGTCTATTGGAAAAGGATAAGAGGCCTAAAGCAGGCATATAGGTGTAGGGTTTTGGAAACATGGGTTTACTTGGGAAAAAAGAAAAAAAAAAAAACAATTTTTTCCTTCCATGGAGACAAGGATAAAGTACACAGACCACCCATAACATCCAAGTTGTGGTAAAACAAAATAAGATTGCACATCCTCTAGGGTGAGGGTGCTACATAATATTCACAAGACCCAACCGTATATTTTCTTTTACAGAGGAAACCCTTAGAAATAGTCATATTAAATGAGCGAAAATAAACACCTTCACCCATAATTACTTATCAACGACCATATCATAATAATATCACATTCTCTACAGGCCCATACAATGATAAATCAAACAAAACAAAATGTCAAACGTTATTTCTAGTTTGAAACATTTAAATGCCAATAGGAAGAAACCTCCATTTAAATTCAATTTGCACAGTTGTGATACCCATATACTTCCATTTACACTTTGGAAGCAAATACAGTGTGCAAGTAAATCTAAGAGACAATCTCATGATTTTATTCTGAGCGGTGCTATATTTCATGAATGGAGAGATAAGAGGCAACATACTAATGTGAAAATGCTTAATACTTACAACTATGTTTAGTAGCAGTAGAGGCACAATTGGTATTTTGCTAACCCCGGAGTAGCAAAATGAATGCAGGGAGAAAGTGAAGGTGGTGGGTGAGGAGTAGGGTAAGAGCAGGCATGCGATAAATGCATCATTCCATTATTTTTCACGGTACAATTCCATTGATACAAAAAATAGAGCTCTTCCAATTTCCAAAAACTTATTCCAATTATAGAATAACACCATAAGCACACTATCATAGAACATAAAGTGCCATTTCCAAATTCAAATTCGAATCGACCTCTAATATGAACTCCATAACAATAATGTCCCATTTAAAACTTAGCATCAAAATAATATGTCCCACATTCCTAGCTAGTGGGGTATCATATCCAACATAATAAGTGTTTTCCCATGCATGCAAATATACCATGAGTGGTGTATTATTGATTTTGAAACAATATATCAAAACCTAAGGGTATCAAGAGTGGACTAATATGTCTAATACAATGAACATTTCTTTTATTTTGAAATCAATTGCTAGCACCATATCTATATGTTAGTTGCACATGTGTAAATGAGTTGGGATTTCCACTCTTATTCTTTGGCTTTGTGAATCTTTCACAAAGGTGATTAGAGGGCCTTGTGAGATAAGAAGGCTTTCTAAATTTAGCACATCAAAGGGTCCCACCTATATATATATATATGTATATATATATATATATATATATATATATATATATATATATAACCCATTTACATGCATGAGCTTTATGTTGCTCTTTTAGGCGTTAACAAATTGGTGACTCCACAAGGAAATCTGATTCCAACATGTTTAGATCTCAGGTGTCTTGGATCCATGGACCACTAAGTAGGTGATTAGAAGCTGCTCGAGAAAATAGTTATGCAAATGATGGTTTAAGGGAAATAATGAGATGGTACTTTGGGAATAGTTATGCAACAGGGGGGAAATGATGGTTTAAGGGAAAATATGAGATGGATTTCGGGGAATAACTTATGGAAAGTGAGATGTATGAGGGGAAGTGATTCTGTATGCATAACAATCATTAATATTCATAACTAATAACACTTTTTGAAATTTCAAAGAGAATGCTTCTGATATGCTCTTAAATCTCAGGATGGAGGGAAGAAAGGGATAACGGAAACAGGGAAGAAAACAAAACCAACTATACTACAACAGTATTGAAAGCAAAACGTTATTTCATCAGTGCCTTAAAAATAAGATATCATAATAGATGTGTCTATCTTGTTTTTATTGATCAACAATACTTACATAATGATATCATTATGGAAAAATTGTTCCAGACTTTATTTATGATGACTATGCAAAACAAACAACAGAAAATAAAACTCAATAAACCAAAGTGACAATAAAAAAAAACGTAAGACAAAAATATATACAACAATCATATTTACACAAAATAGAACCAGTGGTCAAGATGGTTCCACATAATGCTTCAAGTGGGAACCGTTGGTACTGTAAGAAAACAATCGCTCATCCATGTCTTTAAGAAGAGATGAATTTGTGCCGAGGATAAAAGCAATTTTGAAAGGACCTAGCCATAACTTCTGGAATTTAGAATGTCCCTCTCTCTCAGCATGGGTTGAATCCCAGAATAAGACTTTGTCATCAATTTTAAATTCAACAGTCTTTGATCTTTTGTTAAAATACTTCTCTATTGTTTGTTGCATCCTTTTTAGATTTTCCAAGGAAAATTTTATTTGTTCTTCCAGGGCTAGCAGTGTATTTATCCGTTGGGAAACATTGGAAGAATTTAATTCTTCACTCTGTAACATAAACTGCAAGGAAGAAATCTCTATTTCAATAGGCATAATAACCTCTTGGTTGTATACGAGATGAAAGGGAGTAAATCATGTACTTGCCTTGGTGGTAGTACGGTCTTCCCAAATAGTATAAGTTAGAAGTGTGTGCCACTGGCGAGGTTTGTCTTCTATTATTCTCTTTATAATCTTGACCAAGTTTTTATTAATAGATTATGCTTGTTCGTTTCCCTGAGGGTATTAAGCAGATGAAGTGAAATTCTTGACACCTAGTTTAGCCATAAATTGGGTCAATTTTGTAGAAATGAAGGTTGGACCATTGTCTGTAATGATTTCTAATGGAAGGCCAAATCTGGAAAAGAGATTAGACTCTATAAAAGAAATTACTTGTTCATATTGTGCATGTCTAAGAGGGACAACCTCAGTCCACTTAGTAAAGTAATAAGTGGATGTCAAAATAAAGATATGCCCTGCAGAGGATGAAGGATTGATTGGACCAATAAAATCTAGACCCCACTTAGAAAAAGGGAAATCAGGAAGGACGGGCTGTAAAGGCATGGAAAAAATACATTCTTTACCAACGAATTTCTTGCATTTATCACAAGACCTTGCAATTTATAAGAATCGCGAAAGATCAAAGGCCAATAATAACCATTTCTTATGATCTTAAAAGTATTAGCTTTATCATAAAAATGGCCACCAATATGGATGATAGATGTTGATGATCCATGTACTTCATGTACTTCATGTAATAACTTATGTGCTTCTTCATCATTTACACATCATAGCAACAAACCGTCAACATATATTCTAAACAAGGAGTCCCCTAAAATGATATACTTAGAAGCTTCAAGGCAAATTCTTCTTCTTTGGTGAGGATTCAACTCATCAACTCCATATTAGGAAGCAAAAAATGATCTTTGACACTTTCCCTTCTTAATGTGTGGAAATCGACAAATAATATGATTTGACTGATAGTTTTCTGAGCAGGGACCATATTTGAAACCCATTCAAAATACTTCAGTAGAAAGATTATATTAGCTTTCAACAATTTTTCCAATTCCTTCCTAATAGTGGCTTCAAGCGCAATATTAATAGGTATTTTCCTTTGCCTAATTATTTTTTCCCCTTCCTTGATAGGAATGGCATGTTGTATAAGAGCGGGATCAAAAACACAAAGATCCTCATATGACCAGGAAAAAACATCTTGAAACTTATAGAGTAATTCCTTGAATTTCACTCTCTCTTCATCAGAACATTGGGCACATAATTTAATGATATTTGGAGATTTGGATGTCCCAATATTCAAGGAAATGGTATCACCAACTTTCCTTTTCGATTCATCTTCCTTATGTGTTTCTTGGTTGCCTACATCACTTGACGAAAATGAACTTTCGAGAGGAGTCAAGCGTTTAGGTAATTTTTCATCCTCAACAAAGATGATTTCTTTGGGCTTAAAAGGTTCATTTTGTATGAAATCACAAATGCCTTTGTCACTAGGGAAAACTTGCCACGATTCTACATTGTCGGGGAGGTGAGGACAATATAGAGATTAGAACATAGAATGCTAAACAAAATTGCGATAATATCCCGTTAAACTCAAGAAACCACACAAGATTTTAATATTTTTAGGGTGAGGCCAATCCTTCATAGCTTCAATTTTCTTAGGATCCACTCATACACCTCCTTTTCGACAATATGACCTAGGTACTCAAGTTCAGAGGCTCCAAAATCACATCTAGACTATTTTATAAAAAGTTGGCGCTTAGATATTAGATGGAGAACTTGATCCACATGGGTGAGATGGGCTTGCCAATTTTTACTATAGATGATAATATCATCAAAGAAAACTAAGACAAAATGATGGAGGAAGGGATGAAAGACATGATTCATGAGATTTTGAAAAGTGGAGGGAGCATTACACAGGCCAAACGACATGACCAAGAACTGATAGTGACCCTCATGAGTTGTAAATGAAGTCTTGGGAATGTATTCTTCCTTCATATGTATCTAGTGGTAGACGAAACAGAGATCAATTTTGGTAAAGTAATGAGCACCACTCGATTCATCCAAAAGGTCATCAATGACAAGGATGGGAAAGTTGTCCTTGATGTGATTTTATTGAGGGCATAAAAATCAGAACACATGTGCCAAGTGCATTATTTCTTGATTAACATGACTACTAGAGAAGAATAGGGGTCGATACTTGGACAAATAACACCCACTTCTAGATATTCTTGAACAATTTTCTCAATTTCATTTTCTTGGGCTAAGGGATGAAAGTAAGGGCAAGCATTGGGAGGAAGATTGTCTGGGACTAGAGGAATGGAATGATCATGGACGTCGCACGAGAAGAGGGGAGTCCATGGGGGGTGTTAAAAATAGCTTGGTGTTGGGAGAGTACAGATTGGAGGTCAGGATGCACATAGTGTGTCTCAACATTTTGAATAGAATGGAGTTGGGAAATAATGCCAGAATGACATTTTTTAGTATCTTTTCCATTCAATGGGAGTTGATGATATCAATTGATCCTATTGTGATGCCTTGGAACTTATATTGTTATCCCTCTTGTTGGAATTGCAATGTGATGTTTTAAAATCCATGGTAATGGGCTTGAGAGTGTGTAACCATTCAACACTCAACACTATGTCACAACTGCCCATGTCTATAGAAAACATATGATATTTCAAGTGGTACTGACCAATTTGTAGGTGCACATTTTCACAACACCCCCCACATTTCATGGACCATCCATTGGTAATCATGACCTTAAAATTGTTTATTGTGTGGATATAGCAATTGACTTCTTGGGAAATGTGACGATGAATCAAATTATGGGTGTTTCCATTGTCAACTAGGATGATGAATTTCCTATGTTTAATGTATCCAATTAACTTGAGGGTTTGGGGAGTAGAGAAGAAAATGAGGGTGTTCAATGAAATCAATGGTTTAGCTTCTAGAGTTTCAAAGGGTGGAGCAGGATCATCTGCTTGTAGTATCTCTTCAACAAGAGAAACATCATCATCCTCATCAGAAACATCCTCAGAAAAATCCATAAAAATCTTATGTTCTTTGCACCTGTTCCCCATAAAATATTTATCATCACAATTATAGCAAAGGCCCTTGTAATGTCTCCATTTTTTGATTCCCTTATGTTATAGTTTGGGATGTCTACTAGAGTAGCCAATCGGGAGTGATAGTGATATCAGATAGTTTTGAGGAGTTGTATGGGGCCCAACTCACATTATTCATCATATTTTATCATCATGATCCATTCCACACAATTTTTCCTTGGTTTTGTTGCATTCCGACGATTTATGTAATTTTAGGTTATTATTGAGCATATTTTAATTATTTACAGTAAAGGTGCTATTTGGAGCTTGTTTCTTGGAGAAACAAATTAGTGTAATATATTGGTGAAATCGAGATGCAAATATATACAGGATAGAATGATTAAAAGTGGCTGGAGAATTAATTACTTTTTGGAGTAAAAAGGGGTATTAAATTAATAAAGTGAATTATGAAGAAATATTAAAAGATGAATTAAAAGTCACTTGAACGGAAAAAGGTTAAAGGATGTATAAAGGAGAGATAGGGGCTTCTATTCTCTCATTATGTTGATTGATATTTTGATGTCTGGCTTCTTAACTAGAAACCCCATGGTACTTGGGGGTTTTGACTGATAAACCTTAGAGATCAGCAAGGAGGTGAAATATCCCTTTGTTCCTAGTCCAAGCTTGGCCAAGGAGGTTAAATATTCCTCCCTCACCATTCTATAGCATGTTCAGTTCAGTTTTAGAAGCAAGTTGAGGAAGCAAGGCGTAGATTTGGGGTCTTTCTGTAGAGCTAGGGCACATTGTCCATGAGAGAAGAGTTCGTGGAGGATTGTGGACATTGGATCTGGAAGAGGTTTCAATTATGAAGTGTTAGAAATCACCAAGGTGCCTCTTCTCATCATTCTATTGAGTTTTTTCATTCCATATTCACCATTTCTTTCAGTTGTGTGAAATTCCTAAAGGAGGGCACATTGGTTCTAGTTGATACAATGAGTTGGAGGGTCAAATCCCTTGCTACAACTAAAGGATATATTGATAGGAGTTTTCCATATTCATATCCATTGTTAGATATATATTTGTAGGGGTTTGGAAGTCAGATCCATAGAGTCCTAAATTCCTTGGGTTCCTCCAACCAAGAAGTGTGCAACTCTCCTAGGAAATGTGCCAGTCTTGAAGGAGTTGAAGAATTTGAGCTCCCCGAACTTTGCATGTAGATATTAGAGGTCCGGGAGGGTTCATACCATTCTCTTGTTTGTATCTTGGAGGTTTCTACAACCACAAATTCCATATTATCCATATATTTTCTAGATTTGTAGATCTCTTGTACTTAGGTCAGCTTATATATTAAATAAAGGCCAGATCTGAAGTTTGTAGTTATCTTCTTGTGTACATTGTTAGCATCTTGTTATTTTTTTATTTTTTCAATTTCCATTATTATATGTTGTGAAAACTTGTTAAGTTACTCCATGCACAAATCTAAAGGATAACCTGCAAAACATTTGACAAACACATAACAAACAACCAATTTTTAAACCATTGTTCCTAGCAATCCTTCTTGGGAACATCACAGGCCTTGAGTTGGCGTTCAACCATTTATTCCCTAGTTAATTTTTGGATCTTGAGAGGAGTATCAAGAGTGGTGGGATTGGTGGGTCGAGGGCGAGAAACAAATGAGAATTTTTTTTTTGGGCGAAGACAATTTGTTGTGATTCCTTGGAGTGTTTAGTAACTTCCAACCAAGTGTGGGGGAGATCCATGAGTACCTAGGCATGCATTTCGTCCTTTCGAAAACTAATAAAACATTCCCTAAAGAAGGCATTGGACATGTCTTTCAATCTGAAATCCAAGTGCTCAAAAGAAGCTATAAAGTCTTATGTTGTGTCAGATTGTTTCAACTTGGTCAAAAGGCCTAAATGGTGGGTGTATATGTCAAAGTGTTCATTAAGATCTGCAACAAACTGTGTCCAAGAAACATACCCTTGGCAAGCATTTTTACGCCATTTCCACCATTTCCAGTGTTCAGGATCCAGATAGAAAATACCATAACAAAGTTTGGACAACTCATCAGTAATTCCATGCAAGGAGAAATAATGTTCCATTTAAGTGACCCAACCTGTGGGATCCAAGCCATGAAATTTATTAACCTCAAATCTGGGAAGATAGGGGTCACGATGAAAGGCAATAGTATGGGAGGAGTCAACACCATCTAAGTGTGAAGTTTCCTCGAATAAGGGATGGCCTTGGGATTGGTCCAACACTTTATTGAGAGTGGATTGGAGGTAGTCAAATTGGCCATGGATGGTGTCAAATTATTTCTTAACTCGGTCAAATTTGAACTTAAATTGGTTAGTAAAGTTTTCAACTCGAGAATTGATTGAAGCAAGTTCAAAAGTCATTTTTTGGATGGTCTCCTTATGTTGTTGGGTTTCAACTTGCAGGTTATTGATTTATTGGTGCCAAGTGGTGACCATTGGTGAGTGAAGGGTGTCAGGGAGGGGAATTGGTTCCATAGAAAAAAGGTTGATAATTGATATATACCATGACGATCAGAGGGGAAATAAGAATCTAATGGGGAGGTGGAAAATAAGGGTGTCGAGAAGTGTGGGTGGGTCCACGGAAAAAAAAGTCTTAGAATTGATAGGTACCACAATGATCCAGGTGGATATCGGTGGCCACCCACCTTTTCCAACTGGATCAAAACAGTTTTCTAGTAATTTTGGCAATTTACTATTTTTAGTAGTTTTAACTTCCGGGGCCATTTTGAGGACCTAAATGAAGGTTTTTCAGGATCGAGCTTATCAATGATAGTCAAAGGCATGATTTATCCCCCAAAATTAATCTCCTCAACGATACCTTTCCAACGAGCTATCATACGCCTAAAACAGAGAACGTATGCAAAAGTTACGACCCCGGGAAATTAATGTACTAACTTACCCAAACGGGGCCCACATGACTTTTGGTGCTTCATCTCCTAGGGTTAGGTTTTTGGATGTCTAGGGTTTTTGGAATTCTTGTTTATTGTAAAAAGGCCTTCAAAGCCTCATTGTAATCATCTTCTTGTGAATGAGTGCAACCGTCACATCTCTTCTCAGAGATAAGCCGCCGCCATTCCAGCAAGCTTGTTTTCGCTGCATTTTGTAGTTTCATCTTATTTCCTTATTGAATAGTAAACCAGTTTTACTATATCTCTGTTATTTTTTGTTAACTACCTGTTAATAATCTATATTCATTTTGTTCCACTCATAAAATCCAGATCACACAAGGATTAGGATGAAGAAAGGAAGCCAATGGGATAGGTGCCAAATAAGGGTGTCGGTGGGACCATTATACTCTTTTTTTGTACTCCTATAGATTTACACTCCAACCTAAAGAATATTGTAGTGATGGAATGCCCAAATTGTTAAAAAGGACAATTGTGTAGGAATTTTACAACTAGGATTCAAGAGGCAGTGTTGCGTAGAAAAAGTTCCCTTCTGTTCCTTTCCTCTTTGTTTTGTTCCAAAGGGTTAGGGTTTTTAGGGTTCCTATAGACAAGGGTTTTCCCTGTGCTATAGCTCTCTGATATACGTGTAAGGTAAAACAATAGTACTTGACCCAATATCTTAGGGCATAAACTAAGGAGGCTCGACCATACCCTTAGTCGTACTACTCGATTACCCAGGTACTAAAGAGTATCAGCTTGAGTGATGTTCTCGGTGTCACTATAGCAGTCAAGTGGCCGATTGGTTGATCTAGAGATAGTTTTAGGAGATCTAGGGGACTCCCAATAGACCTGACGATATGTGGGAGTGATGGTCATGTATATATTATTTTTTATGTGGTACAACACAAAGGGGTACCAATAAGGGTTACAGAGGTTTCCAACAAGGTGAAACATTTGTTTCTAGTAACCTCATGAAACTTTATGTACTTCCTGCGTCCAGTATTCCCTAGCCACAGTTTTACCCATTGAACAACAAATCTATGTTCTTTAAATATGTTGACAGTACACATCTCTACCCTGGAAAAAAAATCCCACAATTTCTATATAGGAAAGATCTCTTATTGATCCAGATTATTTTCGGCACGAAATGAGAGCAGAGATATAACACAGAAATATTCAGAGATATTACAAGAGAGACAACAATATAACAGATATATATCATAAATATAACAAGATTCACAGATATATAGTAATACACGATTTCTATTAATGAAATAAATGTACAGAGACTGTAAAAGTACAGAGTGAAAGACTCGCTAGAATGGTGGTAGCTTATCTCTGAGAAG
>SNQJ01S0096892.1:35020-60399 GCA_010110895.2 Picea sitchensis
AACTTCTCAGTGGTCACAAATTTTGTTAATGAATCTGTAACATTCTTCAAAGTGTCCACCTTCATCAGTGATACTTTCTTTTCTTCAATCATGTCTCTCACAAAGTGATATTGAACATCAATGTGCTTTGTCTTTGAATGATAAGAAGGGTTCTTTGCTAGAAAAATTGCACTTTGACTGTCACACTCCATCCTTATAGCTTGTTGTACCAACCCAATACCTGAACACAATATTTGTAACCATACTGCTTCCTTACTTGCATGAGTGGTTTCCATGTATTCAGATTCTGTAGTTGAAAGTACCACTACAACCTGTCTTTTGCTCATCCAACTTATTGCTCCTCCAAACAGGTTAAACACATACCCGCTTGTAGATCTCCTACGATCCAAATCTCCAACCCAGTCTGCATCGACAAAGCCATGTATATCAACCACTCTGTCCAATATTGGTCTTCCTTCGTAGCACAATCCATATCTAGCAGTGCCACGCAAATACCTGAAAACCCTTTTTACTGTTGTCCAATTCTCCTTCCCTGGTTTTGACATATACCTGCTCAAAACTCCCACTGCATGTGCAATGTCCGGTCTAGTACAGACCATTGCATACATCAAATTGCCAGCTGCACTCGCATATGGAACATGAGACATGTCCTCCTCTTCTTCATGTGTCTTGGGACATTGATCCACAGATAACTTTACACCAAAAGGAATAGGAACCTTGACTGGTTTACATTCCTGCATATTAAACCTCTGCAATATTGTCTCCACATATTTTCTCTGATTTAACCAGATTTTCCTCTTTTTTCGATCTCTTTTAATTTCCATGCCCAAAATGAAATTTGAAGCACAAATATCCTTCATGTCGAATTTAGAGGACAACTGAGTTTTCACATCCTAGATAATCTCCTTGTTGTTTCCTATCAACAACATGTCATCCACATACAAGACCAAATAAATCAAATGATCACAAATTAATTTAGAATACACACAGTGATCCTCTTTGCTTCTTGTGAAGCCAAGTCCCAGCATATAAGTATCAATTTTTTGATACCACATCCTTGGTGATTTTTTTAAACCATACAGGGACTTTTTCAGCTTGCATACTAACTCCTTCTTTCCTTTCACAGCATAATCTTCCGGTTGCTTCATAAAGATTTCTTCTTCCAGATCCCCATGCAAGAATGTTGTCTTCAAATCCATTTGTTCTACCTCAAAATCAAATGCAACAACAACAAATAATAGAAATCTTATAGAGGTTAACTTGGAAACAGGAGAAAAAATCTCACCAAAATCAATTCCCTCAACCTGGGAATAACCCTTTGCTACTAATCGAGCTTTGTATTTCTCCACTTTTCCTTCTGCATTCAGCTTCTTTTTAAATACCCATTTGTTTCCAATGGGATTTCTTCCAGTTAACAAATCCACTAGATCCCAAGCCTCATTCTTATCCAAACATGCCATTTCTTCTTCCATGGCCCTTTTCCAGAGATTTCCATCATCTGAATCCACTGCCTCCCTGACAGTTCTAGGATCATCATCAGTAATAAACAAAGAATAATTTGAATGCAAATCAAATGGACTATACCTTTCTGATAGCCTTCTTTCTCGATCTGATCTCCTCAATACTGGAGTATGAGGATCTTCTTCTTATTATTCATGTTCTTCTGTAGAGTATACTTCATCATCCTTTAAATCAAACTCTATCTTCTCTGGTTCTTCCTTACTTGGTAGGAATTCCTGTTTAACAACATCCTTCATTTCTCTAAATACCACATCTCAGATATACACTACCTTCTTAGTTTCTAGGTTCCAAAGCTTATAAACTTTGAGACCATCTTTATATCCAATAAAGATACATTTTTCAGCCTTCTTATCCAGCTTACGCATGTTTTCCTTTGGAACATGAACATATGCATCACAACCAAATACCTTAATATGTGTGAGAGAAGGTTCCTTACCAGTCCATACCTCTTGTGGAGTCTTGTCACCCAACGCTGATGAGGGTGATCTGTTGACCAGATAACATGCAGTACCCACTGCCTCTGCCCGGAATTCTTGCCCTCCTATCCTGGCACCACTTAGTATGCACCTTGTTTTTTCCATCGGCGTCATGTTCATCCTTTACGCAGCTCCATTAAATTTGAGGTGTGTATGGGTAGTCTTCTTCCTTTCTATCTTGCACTTCTTACAAAATTCTTAAAATTCATTCGCGTAGAACTCTCCACCATTATCATACTCAACACCTTAATTGGTTTCTCTGTTTTGATTCTCAACAAGAGCCTAAAACTAATTAAACTGTCCAGACTTGATTTCTTCACTAGGGAAATATATCTATGTATTTCTCGCAAATTCATCTATAAATGAGACATAGTGCAGATTTTTCCCAATGATGGGATCGACAAAGGTCCAAAAACATCTTTGAACTAGTTGTAGAATTCCTTCTTCCCTCGTTGCAGCAGAGAGGAATCTTACCTGATACTGCTTCCCATATAGACAATGTTTCTGAGAAATCAAAATCAGGAGAAGTTAAACATACCCTTCAACCACACCTTTAGTGTAGTAGTCAAAGACCCAACTTCTCTGGAGTAATACTTGATCTTTGTGCCACAACATAACCTTTTCTCCGAGGCTGTAGGAGTTCTTTCTTCTTCAACCTTCAATGCTCAGAATGATGGAGCTATTACACCCCATCACTAATAGTGCTTCCAAGACTTATCTTTGAGAGTTCCAAATTGAACTCCTTCAACAAAACCATTGCTCCTAGAACCATGGAATCTTGCACAAATATTGTTTTTACCCTGCATCTTCCATTTTAGCCACAATCAAATTCGGCCATGCACAGGATATGTGAGACACCCGGTATTTTCCTAATCCTTCCATCTATGAGTCTCAACCATTCCCTTCCCTCTCTTCCTGCCAGTTAAGTTTGTGAATCATTGCACCTAAAAACTTATTACCTCCATCCATGCTTTCATGTTAGTAGAATCACTCCTTGTAAGGAGTCATATGAAAGGATGCGCGAGAGTCAAATCAACCATGCCTCATGATGCATGTGTGGCAGAAGGCCAGAAGAAAATCCCTCCTTCTTCCTTGGAGGTCTTTTCTTACGTAGAAGAAGATTCTTGAATCCCTTCTTTTTCTCAACTTTTGGATCTACACTGCTTGTGTAATTGCCCTTCTTTTCCATACCTCCAACATACCACCACAAACTTTCGATTTAGATTTACCCTTAGACTTAGATCTCCCCTTGAGAAATTAGATCTATTTCTTTCACAAGAGCGTCCTCTTGCAAATAATGCGTACGTGCTATGTCCTTCCATATTCTTTTCGTCTCTCTCCTATGACAACAAGGATGAGACCACTTCTTCAAACTTGAATTTGTATTACTACCTATGAACACAAACAGACTATCCCGCAGTGGTAAAGAATACAACAAACTAATACATTTATCTTCATCTGAAATTTTAGTCTCAACGGATACTAACTGACTAACCCTTTGTATTGAAGAGAAGCGTTCAAATGATTTTCTAGAGTCTCCATCTCTCATCCTCCAAGTTATGCAACTTCTTTCTCAAGAATGGTTTACTTACTAGGGACTTAGAATGATAAAAAATTCCCCAAATTTTCCCATAAATCCTTGGATGTAGCTTCCTCGACACATTGGTAATATTGAATCTAGAGACACGGTTGAATTGTGCTCTTTGCCTTATGATCCATATTTTTTCAGTCATCTGCAAAAGTTCTTGAAGGTGCAATGCAGATCTCTTGCGATCTGTCTGTGTCACCAAAATATCTTCCATCTTGAGCTTCCCGGCTCAAGATTTTCCATTAAACTTCTGTCTCATATTCAAATTGTTTGGCATTTCTTTTCACCTGAAACGATCATAAATCTCCCCTTGTAACAAGGCTTATCACAGTCAGGAGCCAAACCCTTGACCACAAAAGTCCCCACAAATCAAGCTCAGGCAAATTATGTGTCTGATAGGCAACTATCATGCCTCATGGTGGCTCTTCAGCCATTATGATCGATAAATGTATAATCGTTGGTCAGTCAATTGAAGTCGTGGCCTCATCTGATCTCAAACCTCTGCAGATGGAGTGCAAAGAATATAGCACATGCCAAACATTGCCACGAGAATGAACATATTTGCTCTGTCCCTTTTTGGCAGGCACCAAATGTTGTTAGGAGTCTTTGATACCCAATTTGGTGCGCACAAAGTATGGAAATATTGGTGAAATCTAGTACCATCTAGTCCCTTTCTTGGCGTAGCATGGTTCATCATATTACTAGTCATCTGGCTTCAACATGGTAGTATTGTTCTTTAGTAGCATCCATAAAGGAATCCCATGTGGGAGTGACCAAAAATATTGTAGATTCATATATGGACCTTTTCTCAGGGGGCGTGTCCTACCAGTCCTTAATATGGGGATGACCTTAAGGAGTGCAAAGTAATATTTCCCCTATCAAAATTGTGAATTTGAAAAAACCCTTGGTAGATTCGACCATTTACCTACAACATTTGCATGTCAGTCCTTCCAAATAATGGAATATCAAAATTAATTTGTACCTTGAGAGGCGAGGTGCCTTCAAAGTGGATACTTGATGAAGATGTGTCTCCCGTGGGAAGTCATTGAAGGATCTATGCAAAATTATCAATCATCCATTTCCTTTGCCATGCAAATGTTCCTCGAGAAACATTTTAAAGGATCTACTAATCCATAATATTTATTCTCACCCCCCATGATTGGCAGGGTTTGGCTGGTTGATCTTGCAAGGCTCGGCCAGTTCGAGTCTCAAACTATGTGCGAGATGCTAGGGGACATTGCACAAAAGAAAAAGAACAAATGAAGGCGGGCCAAGCTCTGTTACTCATTGATTTGAATTTATGAGAGGAATGAAATGAATAATAGATTGAATACCATAACCTGAGGAGATATAGAGAAGAACAACAAATATCTAGTGAACCAATAACTCTATTGAATAAATGAAATGGAGTGGAAGCGTAAAACTACAGGCGGAAACAACTTGCTTTCGAGATGGTGGTAGCTGTCTCGAGAGATATGGGCGCTACATGCATGCAATGTGGCGAGTGATTCTGATGAGGGCTCTAGAGGTCTTTTAACATTATTGATGAATGCTAAAACCCTAGAAACGTAGAAAACCTAACCCTAGTAGATGAAGCAGCAAAGTTATGTAGGCCAGATGGGTAGAAGTTAGTACCTCAACTTCCGGAGATTAAGTAAATTTTTCATACGACCTTAGTTTTAGGTGTGTTATAGCCCGTTGGAAATATATTTTCACGATCTACACATTATGCACAAAATTAGAGATTCTTCCATGGTTTGACTATGGAAGCAGCCAAAAACATTGTTTAGGGCCCCAAAAGCGACACAATTACATAAATATGTATTGATATGAAAACATAAAAAATCCGGTGGAATAGGTGGTTGTGCAATATCCACGGATGTTGTATGGGGATTAGGGATAACAGCAGAGTCTGAGGGCCATGATTACAAAGAATTCATCATTCTGGAGAATGTGTTGAACTAAGAATTGTCAAGATGAGGTAGTTGGAATGATTGGGTGGCCACCAGTATCCACTGGATCAAATGTGGAATCCATCTTGGGAGGAAATACAAGATTGGTTATCTATGAAGGAAGATGAGTTTTCTCGATGAGAGACTCAAGGTTTGATAACCAACGTCAAACGTTGTAAGGAGAGGTATATCTACATTTATTTGCATGAGATTTTCTTTGTTGAGCTTCCATGTTTTCTATATGAATGGTAGAAACCCCATTAACAATGTTAGACCCGAGAACCAGCGGTTTGGGACATACTATGATCAATAAGTGAAGCGTTAGATAAGTGTGCTCAAACAATCACCTTACAGTTTGCCTCCATTAAAGGAGGATATATTATTAAGTTCACCGAATGTAGTGATTCTTTCATTGAGGTTGAAAGAAATTTTGTTGAAGGTCCTTGGAAGATACTCTTGGAAGAAATCTCATTGTGGATCAATATGTTCATAGAGAAAGGAATGACGTGCATGGAGCTATATAGGATGGCTGAGTAGACCCCATAGTGTTGTTGGGGTGAAAAGAAGGGGAGAGAGAGAGAAGATGGATCTCGTTGAGAGGATATGGAAGAGATTTAGATGGGGTCAGGAGAGAAAGACAAAATATCGTAAGAAGGACAGGCTAAGGAGGAAAGCATAACATGTTAGGATATTTAGACACTTAGAGATTGATTGAATCTACTTGGTCTAATGTTTCATTAGGTTAAATTTTATTTCTTTAGTATGCATTTGTAGTTAGAAATCGGCGGTCCGCGGTATGTTCCGAACATCCCGAGTGATTTGTGGTTCATATATCCTCAATCTTAAACCACGATGCATTGGCAACACGGAGATGGTCCATGATCTCTATTTAAAGAGCATGGAAGTCATTTGTCAATGATCGATTATAAGAAACTCTCTTGTAAAATATACGTAATCTTGCTTTGCATTAATAAAGCGCTCCAAGTAAGTGAGTGTTGGTAGAGACGTGGATGTTCCAGTAGAGGTTTACTGCATTGAAACATCGATTATTGTTGATGTTTGATACGGTTATGTGAATGGTTATTGAAGGTGTTAGATCCTCTGTTGGAATACTGTGTTGTCCGGACATGTAGTGCTCCGAACTGTTTGAAGACCACGCTCCTGACTGTAGTCGAGATCATTGAAGCCGAGATTTCCTCATCTCCATTTTCTGGCATTTCCCTACATGGGTGGGGCTGTTCCATTGCATCCCAGGAGAACTTGTTTCAGTCATGAACCTTTTCTTTTCACTCGAAAAGGTTTACATTTTCCCAAGATACATTATTCTGGTCGGATCCAGGGTATAAAGTCTGAATCGCATTTTTTTAAAAATTGCAAGTTTGATTTATTTGGTTTGTATTTTTTTATTTCAGAACTGCTACTCTTTTAGATCTAAGTATTCTATTTGCCCCGCGCCCTATGCAATCACCAGAAAATTAGAAGCGATGGAAAAGATTTAAATATAGGAGTAAATACTTAGAGATCTAACCCTTGTTGTCATCGAAGCGAAATTTTTTTCTTGTGTGAAAAGAGTTTTTTGGAGCATGCTCTCGAGCCATCTTCAACAACACAACAACAACAATCCTTCTTGAACATTACAATATGTTTTCTGACATACATTTGGTTAAAAACTTGCCTTATTAGAGTAAAGAGTCTTGAGTTCAAGTCTCACTTTGTTACATTTTGAAAAAGTTCATCTTTAAAATTGTAAAATTAAAATTTCACTTCAAGTATAAAGTGAATCACTATAAAGTAACTTTATATTTATTTTAGGATTATTTTGCATGCAACTTTTCTGTATAAGATGCCTCATTGTAAAAGTTATCCCCACTTCTCTTTATAAAGTGGGTCACTTCATAAAATAGCTTACACTATCACGTGGTTATTTGGTTGTGTTTATGCCTTTTTAAAAGGGCATAACTCTCACATCGGAAGTCATTTTTCAGTAATAGTTTTTTTAAAACCGCATTAATTTTCGAGATCTTTCCATCAGGATCATTAGTTTAGGTTTTAAATCCATTATCTACATATTTAATATGGATTCTACAAGTATTGTCATGCTTTTTGACAACAACTACTTCCAATGGAAGTCCCATATGGAAGATTTATTATTAGTGAAGGGGCACATCTTGGGATTACCATGGGAAAGTAGCCCATTAGTGATGATAAAGCCAAATGGGATAATAGGAATGTGAAACCTGCGTGGACTAATTGGAATGTCCATCTCTCTGATCTAAGGTACCACCTTCAAGGAATTGATGACCACAGGCGACTTGGGACAAGAATGAATCTATGTTTGGTAAACTCAATATTATTCGAACTGTGATTTAGAAAATCAAATCTTGACCTTGAGTCCAAGTGATTTTCTTGAGACTATCTATCAAGTTTAAAACACTCAGAATTTTATGTGAAGAAAGAATGTAAGATAGTAATGAAGGAAGAGCATTGCATATATCTTCTTTCTAAGCTAGGTAAGTGCATATTCTATGTTTGTATCACCTTCTATGCCATGAAAGAGGATGTAGGGAAAGCTCATGTACAGCCTCTTGAGTCCTTTCGTACTTCCTTGATTAGAGGAGAGATAAACTTGTACAACTTGGGTGAAGTCAACCTTTATGGGTACCTCAAACAAAGCCTTAGTTTCCCAATGAGAAGATAAACCCAAGTATCCTAAGAAGCAACATCTTAGCTACAACAACAAACAACCTAAAAGTCCCAAACCCTTTCGGAATATCTTCGGCTCCTAATGACAAGGGATCAAAATATAAAAATAATACTAACATACATTGAAACTTTGTAATAAGATGGTCATGATGGTCCAAATGTTTCAAGAAGATAAAAGCTTGACCTTAGGCGTGATGAAGAAGCACAACATCGATGTGATTCTTCTTTTTCTTCTCATGGACATACACTTTACTACCTTGGTTTTCCTTCAATACACCTTCTACCTTCCGCCTAATACGATGAGTGTATTGATTCGAGGAGCATCTTATCATATAGCTAGGGATAAAACCCATATTTTCTGCTCTAAATGAATGTAACACCAAAATATTTGTTGGTGATGATAGATCTCATAGTGTTGTAGGATCTGGAACAATTAGGGTAGAAAATGGGTCATTTCAATGATGTATTATGTGTTCCAAATCTTTCTTGTAACCTTACATCATTATATCAAATCACTCATTCGGGTGAAGGGGCAAACCAAATGAGTTTCACCTCACCAAGTTGTAATCAAGGATCTAAAAGATCTAAGCGTATTCTTAACAATTTGGAATTATTTGATGATATTACCAAGTTGTACAAGTTTGACAACTTTGGGTCATTGGCTTTTCATCAGTTTTATTTGCTCATAGCGATGACTTGAACAAACTTTGGCATGGCCGGTTTGGTCATCTAAACTATAGCTCATTACAGCAACTATGTAATCATATGAGATAATTGTTGGTCTTCCTCTTGTTTCATCGAGAGATGGTGTACGTGGGTTGTGTTCTCGGCAAACATCATCGGAATGACTTTGAAAAACATGCCTCTTGGCTTATACCGAGGTCCTTCTGACTTGTTCATAGTGATTTGTGTGGTCACTTTCTTCTCCTTCTTTTAAGATTTAGAGTGTTTCTTAACTTTCATTGATGACTTTTCCGGACGTGCTTGGGTTTACTTCTAAAAAACTCAAGAGTGAAGTTTGACAAGTTTTATTTTCTAAAAGGCCCTTGTAGAAAATAAATCTTGACATCAAATTCAAAGGTTATCTGTTCTTAACCTTTGAATAGATAATGGAGGCAAATAGGTGAACAATAATTTTACAAGTTATTGTACTGCAGGCATCCAAATGCAACACCTTTATTCCATATACACCACAACAAAATGGTGTTCTTGAGAGAAAGAACAGCACATTAAAAGAAATAGCTAATAATATGATCCAATCTAAGGGATTGATCCTGATGTTAGTGGGAAGTAATCAACTGTGAAAATTACATGGTCAATTGCACTCCCACAAGAGCTCTTAAAAATATAACACCGGGAAGAAGCTTGGTTAAAATTAAAACCCAGGATGTAAGTGCTTAGGTGTTGTGACTATAGCATGGGCTCACATTCACAGTGAAAGGAAAAGCGTACAGCCTAAAAGTGAAAGAGAAATATGTTGTTTGTTATTCTGAAGATGCAAAGGTTATAGACTTCTTCAACTACGACTGTAATGAAATTATTCTTAGAGATGTTAAATTTGATGAAAATCTCTCTCTGGTTGCGAGCCTAATTGTTGTGCCTTATTGACTGCTAACCATCTTGACCAGTTATTGCCTTCTTCTATTCTGATAAAGTTCTTCTTGGGATGATGAAAGTGAGGATGAAAATCCACCTCCACTAGCTCACCTTCCTCCAAATGATTCCACGAACTTTGGAGCAAGCACCCGGTTCAACTTCCTAGATGGGTCCATTCAACAGAAATGATTGGTGATCTTATGATGATCATGGAATCAACGTCGAACTGCGTTCACCGATTCAGTGACCTCTTCTCTTTTAGCTCGAGCTTGAAACTCATGATCAGAGACATTTGCAAAAGCTTTCGGTCATCAGTTGGGATACATCAATGAATGAGATATCGTTCTTTAATGGAAAATGATACTTGGGATCTTATACCTCTTCAAAGGAAGAAAACTTGTTAGATACAAATGGGTATGCAAACTAAGTATGCATCGGATGGAAGTGATGAAAGACACAAAGCTCGATTAGTTGCAAAAGTTTTCCCAAGTTGAAGGCATTGACTATAATGAAACCTTTTCCCTATGTAAAATGAATTCCATCTGCCTTATTCTTGCCCTTGTCGCCTCACAAAAATGGGAGGTCATGGATGGATGTTAAATCGCCTTCTTGCATGGAGATTTAAAAAAATAAATCTACAGCGTGAACAACCTCACAGTTATGTCTAGAATGAACCTAGCCTTGTTTGTCACCTCAAGAAATCTATTTATGGTATTAATAAATCTATTTAAGCTTGGTATGCCAAAATGGATAGTTTTCTTATTGCCCTTTGGATTCTCTAGATGCCATTACAGTCCTAATGTCTATACCAAGAAAGTAGGAAGCCATCTCATCATCCTTGTCCTTTATGTTGATGACCTTATCCTTACTAAGTAGTGACTCAAAACTTTTAAGCCATGTGAAAACCCCGACCTTAAGAAGAAATTTGAAATGGCGGACTTAGGCTTTTCTTCCTTGGCCTCAAGTTTTGCAAACTAATGAAAGAATTTTTCTTTCAGTCTAAGTATGCTTGTGACCTTCTTAATTAAGCTTTCACATGGATGATTGTAACTAACCCTTCTCCCTTCGGTATAGTTCAAACTTTCTTCCACTTGTGCACTTCTCCACAGAAGTTGATGCCACCGTGTACAATTAGTTAGTTGTTAGCCTCTTATGACTCATGCGAGTCTGATCTTTCCTTTGTTGTTGGTCTTGTTGCTTGGTATATGCAAACACCCATGAAAACCATTGGAAAACATAAAAAAATGCCAGCTATGTTAGTAGTACTGACCCGATTTTGGGATACACATTCTGATTAGAGGACTCCTTATTGGTTAGTTTCTTGATTGATTAGATGCGACCCTAGATGATAGGAAGTCCTGCGAGTTATGTTTTCATTGTAGTTCTTGAAGGCATCACTTGGGCACATGAAACAACGAGACTGTGCACTTTCTTCAGTGACAGTCTGAAGCGTGAGTAAATGCAAATCGAGAACCCACAGCCAACCCGTGATCTTTCATAGTTTGGATTCCGGCTGACATCAGGCGGAACTTTGGTGAGCAATCAAAAGTGCCATCAAGCTTCATGGCAGACCCGAGTTCAACATCTCCAGTATTAAACACATTGAGTTACACATTCACTTCATTAGAAAAGCTCATTCATGATCAAGTTATCGAAGTGCTCTTTTCCCTCTGAGAAGATCAAGTTAGAGACATTTTCACAAAGTCTCTTCTGAAGCAGGATTTTCCAAATTTCGATCTATGATAGGAGTTCAAGAAGTTTTTCATTAAGAGGGGATAAAACCCTAATGCCTCTTCCCTTCTCCTATTGTGTCATTATTGTAAATCCTTCAATCACATCCCAGAAGTTGTTCTTAAGGGGGATGTTGGGATATTTAGAAACTTAGGATTTATTTAAGATCTACTTGGTTTATTGTTTTGTTAGGTAAAAGTTTGTTTGTTAAAGTGTTTCTTTAGTATGCATTAGTATGCATTTGTAGTTAGAAATCCGTGAGTCCGCGATATGTTCACGGAGCATGAAATTGATGGAAACGATTAAGTACTCTCCATATGATCTTAGCGGCCATTGATACGTGGCTTAACACTGGATGGTCCATGGTCTCTATTTAAAGAACATTGAGGGTTATTTGCCGATGATAGATAGTGAGAAACTCTCTTATAAAATCTCTCATAATCTTTTGTTGCATTAATAAAGCTGCTCAAGTGGCCGCGTTAGTGCAGGGTGATGGATGTTCCCGTGGGGATTTACGATGAAACATCGGTGTGTTGATCTTTGATTTGGTTATGTGAGTGGTTATTTAAGGTGTTAGGTCCTCTGTTGGAATACACGTGTTGTCGAGGCAGAACATAGGGCCAGGGAAATAAGATATCCAAGGGGTGAAATTCAAGGGTTAGAACTAGAATGAAAGAGGAAGGAAACCACACGAGGGAGGATGTGGGGAGAGAGTTTTGTGCGAGAGAGGAGCACATATGAGATGGAGTCGTCGAAGACACATCATTAGAGGTAGGAATTATCAATGAAGATACGAGGAGTAGTGTTAGTAGGTTCATAAAAGATGAATTATGATCCCCTTGGTTGTTGAAATATGTCACAAACTTAGCGGAAGATGAGGGGAAGAGTGGAGGTGTTGATGTAGGATAGGATGGAGAAGAGCCCCTCTGAGGAGGGGAGGAGATTTTAGCTATTGAATGGTCTTGTGCAGATATAGGTAGGAATCTCTCTGGGATCCCTCACATGAGGTGATGAGAAAAGATGGAGGAACCCCCTCTGCATCACCCCTTTCACATTTTAACCAAGAAAAAAGAACAATACACAACGAGGTGACATAAATAGAGGAAGAAAGACTAGTATAATAAATAAGAGAGTATGTGAGTGAAGAAGACAAATTAGTGGTACTTCACCAAGAGGTATCAATACCAATATCTGCCAACAATTTGAAGTCAGTTGGGAGGATGCAACACTATATTGAGAATGAAAGAAATCAAGATACAACATTGAGGATACCCTTGTTCCATGGGATGGGTAAGGATGATGTTGAGCAACATTGGTTCATGTGTGAGACTATCTAGTCTGTGGAGAGGATAACAGATGAAGCATCAAAGATTGAACAATTGGAGACTACTTTTAGAAACAGATCCATGATGTGGTACATGCAATACAAGGTCACTATGCTAGCAAGACAGATGAGGACAACACTATATTGAGAATGGAAAATCAAGATACAACATTGAGGATACCCTTGTTCCATGGGATGGGTAAGGATGATGCAGAGCAACATTGGTTCATGTGTGAGACTATCTAGTCTGTGGAGAGGATAACAGATGAAGCATCGAAGATTGTGCAGATGGAGACCACTTTGAGGGACAGAGCTCTGACTTGGTAAATGAAGTACGAGGTCCCTGATATAAATTAAGAGAGATATGCTTAGGGAGTTTCAGAAGCCTAAGTTAGAATAGTGGTTCATTACCGAAACCAGAGAGATCAAGCAATGGACTAGAGAGACCATATGGGACTATGGAAAATGCTTCAAAATATTTTTTAGATAGGTTAACATTTCATATCCAAGATGTTCAACATAGGGAGTGGTTCATTATAGGACTACTCCCCCATATTCGAGTCTCACTCACCCAGTAGAAGGTGACTACTCGGGTAGAGGTTGTGGATATTTCGATGTGCATGGAAGCCATGACAATAGGTGGAGAGATATTAACAAAATTGGCGCAGGTGTAGTCCCAACTTGTCAATTTGACAATGCATTTCCAAGATATGGAAAAGAAAAAAATGGTGCACAAGCACATATGGTGTACTACATGCCAGTTGGAAGGTCACTATAGGGATGAATGTCCTATGTTGGGAAATCACTTGGCGACATGTGTGCCAAATACACTTTCGACTGGGAGTCAGACAGAGTGGTGTGAGATTTGAAGACAGTCGGGACATATCCCTCCCTGTTGCTTAACACTTCAGAAGTACCAAAAGACTATGCATACTCCATTTGCAAGTTCTAAAAATTCATGGGGCATGATGTGAACGATTACTGATCACTTCAGTTGATGTAGGACCACACTCATGATGCCTTTAGGGTTCAAGAAGAGAAGAAAGGTGGAAACTGTGGAGGCATGAAAAAATGTGGATACCAAGGAGGTATGAGAGGTGGATATGTATGAGATCGAGGATGAGCATATGGTGGAGGTGGAGGAATACCACCCACTTGTTTCAATTGTGGAGAGATAGGCCACATTTCGGTATTTTGTACCAAACTGCATGTTGTATGTGGTTACTTCTACAGTACCAAGCATGCCACTGAGGATTGTCTCAAATTGTTGAAAAGGTGGAAAGAGAACAAGGCACATTGTGACATGGTGGTTGCATAAACGTGTAGGAATCAAAATAAAGATGAGGAAGTGGATGTGTTGGTGGTAACCCAAGGAGGAATTAAAATGGGAATGGAATTGAGTGTGGAGAGAGATTGGGTCAGAAAGAAGGGAAGATAAGAAAAGGGGTGAAGGCTTCTCCCAACTTTGACATTGCATGGAATAAATAGTTCATGTGCGATGCACAAAGGGTTCTAGAGGAGGAGAGAGAACATAAAGATTTGCAACGCATGATGAAAAGGTTGCTATATGAAGCTCGGGTGTGCGAGGAAGTATAATGTGCAACACAATGATCTTTAGAGGAGGCCCAATCCCATGAATAATTGCAGTGTGCCACACAAAAATCATTGGAGGAATCTTGGGTGTGTAAAAAGATACAGTGCACAACACAAAATTCACTGGAAGAAGATCACATGTATGAAGAGGTGTGACAGGCCGAACAAAAATAAATAGAGAAACATGTGTGTGAATATTTGTGGTGCATGGAATGAGAGGAAGCACTGGGTGACATTGGTAATGAAGAACAAGTAAAATATCAAGTAAGTAATTTTTTTCGATGTTGTTTGAAGTTGTTAGGTGATCTTGATTTTGCAAGAAAGTTGACACACATGTTGGTAATATGCATGGGGGAAGAAGGAACAATTGTAGCAATCTCTTCCCCCTACCAAAAAGGGTTGTGTGTCAGTTCAACAAGCAGAAGTGAACATGAAGATAGTTTAAGATGACGACTGAACTGAGAAGCTATGAGATGCATGGAGTCATATTGTGTTTGGGATATGATGTGAACATCTTGCCAAATAAATCATGGGAGTTTATGGGAAGGTTTAACTTGGTGTGGTCCCCAATTCAACTCAGGTTGGCTAATCAGTATAGAATATATCCTATAGGCCGGCTAGGAAAAGTTGAAGTGAACATTTAAGAGGTGAAGACTAAGGCAAATTTTGAGGTGATTGAGATCATGGATGACTCAAATCCCTACCTTGCACTACTTGGTATTGGCTGGGATTTCGACAATAATGTCATGCTAAAATTGAAGAAAATGTAGATTCCTTTTGAGACATACACATTGTGCATGATTGTGCCATTAGATATGAATTAAGGAAACAATTATAATGATCCTTTGAACAATGATGCAAAGAGCTCCATTATTGAAAACATCTATCAAATCACAGGGCACAGAGAGGATTACATCAATCCCACAATAGATGGGGAGTTGAGGTATGGAAGTGTGAATTCATATGATATTGATTCAGAAGATGTTATGGAGAGATGGCAGAATAATCTATATGAAGTATCGACTAGGAGGTGTGAACGTATTACAAAAGTTGTACATTGGATTGGTTTTGAGTTATGTGATGCATTGATATTTGACGGTATAGGTCTAGTGGATATATTCCTAGCACAAATGGATAAAGTGGTTTCGAAGGACCAAAGGGTACAGGAAATGGATACAGTAGTCCAAGGAACACATGTGCACTAGTGGGAGACATACCGTGATAACATACATGACTGGGCATAGGTGGTTGATTTCATAAAGGTCAGATTCCAACCCATGTATGACTTTAAATTGGAAAATAGATATAAGGGTACGAAAGACCCCCAAGAGCATATTTTCTATTATGAACGGGATTGGACAACCAAACAATTTACTCGAACATGGTGGGTCCATTGAGTTATCCACACAATGGACATGGTCCCTAGAAGATGGTACATTTAGGAGAAAACTAGGAGGAAAACAATGGATTGGGAAAGTGTAAGCACAAAATTATGCACAATATTCATTTTCACGGCCAAATCCCTAACACAAAAAGAGGCCCTCCTTAAAATCAAATAATATTTCATCGCGAGTTGAATGATTCCACACCGAAGGTTGTCTATGCCTATCACAAGCCTATGGAAAAACTAAAAGAAGTGGTACACTATTGGAAAATTGAAAGTGATGGTGTTGACGAGGATGACCCTAGGGGCATATATATCAATGAAACTGAGGGTGAGCGCACGATGGAAGTGAAGGGTTTGGATATGGATGTGTTGGACTATGGCTAATCGATTAAGAAAAATAAACATAATATTGGTATCGAAGAAGCACCGAAGATGTCCATCATTGTGGATTTTTGGGACAAGGAAACCATAACAAAAGTGGCAGATTTTCTAAAGGAGTATAAGGATTTATTTACACAGAGCTTCTCAAATATGAAGGGAATTGCAGGATCCCTTGGGGCCATGAATATTCAACTGAAGCCAAATGTTAAACCAGTGTAAAGGATACCATATCGCCTAAACCCCAAGTATAAGGAGTAAGTGGACAAGTATTTGGATTGGATACTAGATGTCAAGATCATTATTTCCATAGAAGAGTCAAAATGGATTAGTCCAATGGTGGTGCAACCAAAGAAGACATGAAACATAAGGATTTGTGTCGACTTGTGCAACCTTATTGCAGCATGTGTACATGATCCATTTCCTACTTCATTTATCGATGAAGTTTTATAAAATGTGGGTGGATGTGAGGCCTATTCCTTAATAGATGGCTTCTAGAGATATCATTAATTCCAGAGTGTTGAAGAATATCAATCCAAGACAACATTTATGATGGAATGGCACTCATTTTCTTACACAATGATGTTGTTTGTGTTGAAGACACAAGTTCCTAGAATTTTACTTGGATTACTATACATTGTTGGAGCCGCCCTTGTTTTTTCACCTCACGCAATTTTCAACGTTTGATACTTGAGATCTAAAGTTGTTTTTCTTTTCCTTCCAAATTCATAAGATTCTGAAATCTTGTCGTCTGAATGGAAATGCTTTTTCATTTTCAAAAGAAAAGATTCATTTTTCGCTAATATGTTTGCCTTTTTTGTTTTATTTTCGGATATCGCAAGTCGGACGATTTGATTTTTTGATTTCTCAAGTCCCGAGTCGCGAAACTGCGAACTCATTTTTCAAATTTTCCACCTAAGGCATTAACTGTGGTAAAACCTTTAACCCTTGATTAGGCATCGTCGGTATTTCGCGCATCAGCATTCGTCGAGGGCAAGTTTTTTACAGCCCCGACAGCCGAGAACGCGATAGCTTTTGTGAAAACCTTGGTTGATAACTAAAGGTATAAAACTAACCACGGTTAAACTTGGCTCTCGACACATCGCCGCTTGGCATTTTCTTTCATAAAGTTAAGGTATCCAAAGCTCCGATTCACGAAGTTGCGACATAATTATATCAAGATTAATTAATCGCCTAATCTAAGATTTCCTTCTCTTAATTCGAGCCTAATTATCGCTGCATCACGATATCGCGACTCGGCATATCATTCTCCTAAAAATTTGTCTTCGAATTCCCGAGTCACGATATGGCGATTAAGTTAATCATATCATTAAGGATCCGCCAATCACGATTACCATTGATTACATTAAAATCAGCCCTCGCAGTATCGCGAGTTAAAGGGTCAAAATGCGAAATCGAAGTTCGCGATGCAACGAAAGGCGAGGAAGTTTTTTAAGTCGTTAAGATTTGTAATACTTTAAAATTAAACGGAATACGTCCCGGGCTTCAAGATTGGCACAGTTCACGAGGCATTTATTTATTTACTCTCCATAACCTGAGTACTCGTCAAGTCGCCCAATATTCATGACATTAATGAGAAATTAGGGTAAATCCACGAAGAAAATAAGATCGGATTTTTTCAATAAATTTGGTTTTATTCGCGATTTGACAGACTTATGTCAAAGGTACATATTTTTCAAATATATACGAGATTTCGTTTTTATTTAAAAAAAAAAAGCATTTCTTATTAACGCATAGAGCTCACCTTTCCTTGAGGATACTCATTTCCGCATGTATACACAGGTTTACTGCAGAAGAGAAAAACAACAAGCTTCAGCTATGGTACCAAGGAGAGTAGCGAAAGCAAACGTCGAGGTTGCGGCACAGGGTTCGGACAACGTCTCAGATACTTCACCCCGGACGAGTGGCTCATTATCCACCTGGTCGTCTATTTCAAACATTCTACAATCTGAGCTGGTAAACTATTCAGACTCTGATGACTATAACTGTTAAGAACCAAACTTCAATATAGCATAGAAAAACCTCAGGAAAAGTACTCAACGCCTTGAAAAAGAGATAATTTCAGATAATAATCCTCTTCGAGGGGGCAACCTCCTTTTACCCCACTTAAATGTTCAAGTACAAGGAGATGATTCAAAATTAAAATGTTTCCTTGGTATATATGGGAGACTGGGAGGTATAATTACAAATAATGACTAAAGTAGACATAATTAAATAACATTGCCAATCTGAGGAAATTACAACTATTAACAGAGCCAACATAAATAAAATAGCAGCACTAATCTAATATGCCCCAATTAGGGGGTGATGAGCCAATATTAAGGGCTTAGCACCTCCCTTGGGAGACAAGT
Source organism: Picea sitchensis (assembly GCA_010110895.2). Classification (NCBI taxonomy): domain Eukaryota; kingdom Viridiplantae; phylum Streptophyta; class Pinopsida; order Pinales; family Pinaceae; genus Picea; species Picea sitchensis. The sequence goes on from SNQJ01S0096892.1 coordinate 53,642, forward strand.
GTTGTCCTTGGCGGCAAGGTAACTCTAGATGCTTTCGTATAAAGACTCATCTTCCCAAATTGGAATCTTGTTAGGTGGTTTCCTCCATTTAATGAGACTCACAAAATGGATCTATTCCATGTTGAGTGAATTCTTGTGTCGGTGATATATTTAGGCTCCAATATCATTTCCTTCCTCGTCAAGTTAAGGAAATATAGTTTGAGCTGGGATCTTGTCAATATATAGCTTTCTTTAAGCATGAAACATGTGGAAAGTAGGTGTACTAAATTGAGATCTTGGGAAGCTCAATTTGGCAATGCCATAGGTACCAATCACACGCAACACACCTTATAAGGGGCCATGGTACTGGTGATAATTTATTATCCTTCTTAGCGAAACGCGGGGACATCTGTTTGTATAGTTTGTAGTCTTAAAATACCCAATCCCTACTTCAAAACTTCTTTCCTCCCCGATGTTGATTTTGCTTGTTGTTTCATGTCGTTGCGTACCATGGTGTTTGTCCTTTAAGATTTGGAGAACTTATTTGTTGATTCTAGGTGTGATCTTCCACTACTTGAAACTTAGATTTTTATTTTAGAGAAAGTGATGGAAGGGAGGGAGTGGTATGCTCATAAAAGTGCCATAAATGGTGTCATTTTGTTGGAGTGTGAAAGGAAGTGTTATACCACCATTCTACCAAGGGTAACCATTTTGAACCATTGTGCTTGTTTGCTCGAGAGAGACAAACAATGAAGAAGGTATCCTTCAGTTGTTTGTTCACTATCTTGGTTTGTCCATCCAATTAAGGATGATAAGATGAGCTATGAGCCAATTGAACAAACAAGAAAATAATTATATCCAAAAATGTCCGGTGAAGATGGGATCTATGTCACATACAATAATATTTCCATGTAGCTTTTAGTGTCTCCATGAATCGGTGGCTTAGTGTACTAACTTTGAAGGGTGAGAGGGGTGCACAAAAGTTAATGCGTGCCAATTGGTCTATCAACAATCGCCATGATTATACTCTTTCCTTCGGACTTTGGTAACAATGTGATGAAATCCATGGAAACCTCTTCCCATCGTTGACTTTGGATGGCTAATGTTTGTAAAATATTTTTGGTCTTAATTGTTTCCACCTGCTTATTTTGTTGGCAAACCAAACATTACGCCACTAGCAGACATCAGTTTTAGCCATCCCAAAAAAATCCTTCTTGACTCTATGGTAGGTTTTCAAAATCCAGAGTGCCCACTCCCTCTGGAGAGGGTGTCATGAGTTCAATAGCACCTTTTGTTTGAGTTGGGAGTTCTTACATAAATATAAGCGATACTTGTACCATAGTGAATCATTTTCCATGTAAATGTATCGATGCACCCGGAATCACAGTACAACCTTTCAGTAATGAGTCACACTTTTTCGTCATTCTTCCATTTCATCCCTTGCTTCTATTATCCAATGCGGATTTGGATGATCGAGATAGCATAGGTAAAGGCCTCAACATCTTCATCCTTTAGTGAGTGCATGCATACAACATTTTGCTTCCCCTTTTTATGAAGGATTTCAAAGAATGCTTGAGTATCTTGAGGTTACCCATTTTTGTTGTTCTTTTGAAGATAGTCTTTGTTCCAAAGTATTTAAGACTATGTCATTGTCACATTTTGACCTTGAAGTGCCTACCTGCAAATTAGGTAGGGGCGCCATTTCTTCAATGCATGTAGCATTGCCATCATTTCCTTCTCATAAATGGGTTTGTGTAAGTCTCTTCCCATGGGTGGTCATTTTCAAAAGCCGGAGGCCTTCCTTCTTGCATTGGGATGACTTGAATTCCATTTCGGAGTGCATCACATTCCACAATAAGGTTTTGTGAAGTTTGGAGTGGTCAAGACAAGAACTTTACACATCACCTCTTTAAAGTTGTTCAAACAATTTAGTTGCCTCACAGGTCAAAATGCATCCTTCTTAGTTGGTTCCATTAAAGGTGCTTTGCTATTCTTCCCGCGGATTCACACACACACGGGAACAAACTTGCGGTAGTGACATGTCAAAACCCAAAATTCTCTAAGATTTTTTTTAATGTTTTGAGAATCGGCCGGTCCATCATGGCCTTAATCTTGATCTACCTTGACACCTTCATGAGAATCTGATGATGCCCAAAATACTCTACCTCCTTTGCTCAAAGAAACATTTGGATGGTTTGGCAGCATATAGTTGTTGCTCCTTTGAAATGGATTGTAGCACCTTGTCAACATGTTGAAGATGATCCTCCCAAGACTGCTATAGATTGGTATATCATCAAAATATACTAAAATAAATTTTCGAAGGAAGGGCTTTGAAAATGGAATTCATAATAACTTGGAATGTGGAAGGTGCATTTTGTAAGGCCAAAGGCATGACCAAAAATTCATAATAATAGCCTTCATGAGTTAAATCTTTGTTTTTGGGATATCTTCTTCCTTCATTACGATCTGATGATAGCCTGAGCGAAGATCAATTTTGTGAAATATATATCTCCATCTTAGTTCATCTAACAATTCATTAATCAAGGGAATGGGAAACTTATGTTTAACAATGATCTTGTTGAGCTATTCCTGTAATGTCACGAGACATCACATACTTGAGTTATCTTTCTTGAATACCATTACCAGTGCCGGTAAGAACTTGGCTGGGTCTAATGATGCCGACCTCTAACATTTTCTTCAATAATGGCTCAATTTTGTTCACTCCTTAAGGCATGGGAATTTATCTGTATGCTGATGTTAGGAAGGAACACTCGAGTGGGTGAATTTCATGATCATGATTTGGCGGAGTTGGTGGGAGACCTTTGGAATATCATTGAAATACTGGAATGCTTATCAATGATCCTTTGGAGATATTGAGAATAGATAGCTTAGATGTTTGGTATCCTAGTGAGCATAGTTTTACAATAATGCCTTGATGCCCCTTTTTTAAATAATTTTGTCATGCCATTAAGAGCTTATCCATCTTCTGGGGCTTCCACCCGTGATACCTCTCAACTCAATTTCTTTTCCTTCCAATAGAATCTCTAAGCGAAAGGTTCTTGAAAATTAAAAACCCTTGTTCCTAATGATTGTAACCATTGGATTCCTAATTCTGTGTCTGCACCACCATGGGGCATGATCATTGGACTATTCGTACATATTCCCCCATGGTAAGATTGATCTTGTTGCATTTTCACGAGGCACTTGATAGTTCCTCCATCTGCAACCCATACTTGAAACTTTGGTATTTGGATATACAAAGCAGTTAAAGTCTTGGCTAATTCTGATGAATTGAAATTATTAGTCTTTGCCATAATCAATTGGGACTAATGCCTTTTATTTTTTGGGTAGCATCGCCGATCTTGAGGTTTGAGGGTGCACTAATTCGATGATGCATTACCGCGATATCATGGGGAGTTAACTCTTAGGACAAGAATTGCTTCTCGTTTTCATCTTATGAGATGGTTCTTGTTCTTGTTCTTGTTCTTCTTCCTGCTACATGAAATCTGGCAGAATAATTTCTTCTCACCCACACTTATGTCCCTTACTTTATTACTAACTTTGTCTCAATTCAGCTTATAAGCCTTTAGCTTTTCTTTCCTTAATTGTTAAGATGTGTCAACCTTGTAGGTTGGTGTTTTAGAAGGAGCATTGTTCTCTCTATAAGATGTTGGGATAGTTCCTTCTAGTATGCATAGCCATATTTTTACTTTTCCAACATTTCTTTCCACCTTAAATGCATTCTCCAATGATTTGGGTTCCCAAAGGCCGAACCTCATGTTGAATGTTGTCCTTTAAAGTTCCTATGAATACATCAATCAAGTGCTCATTTGGAATATCGGTTGCAACACATATTCAATCTTTGAAAGTTCTCAATGTGTACCGATGCTTGAACCCTTTTAGCTTGAGATTTATCAATTGGCTAAAGAGGTATTTCTCCTTGTATCCTCATAGTGTGCTATCATTTCTTAGGTGAAAATTGTCCAAATTGTGATTTCTTGAGAAAATATCCATCGATACCAAACAAATTAGTTAGGTTCTAAATATAAAAAGCAATTCGTTACCTTTTGTGTATGTGGCACATTGTGGAGATCGAAATTGCTCCATCTAATGTATCCATGTGATTGGATCCTTTTCCATCAAACTTCCTCATCAATCTTAGGAGCGTGGTTGGTCTTGAACTAGTTGGGTTTCTCCATTCTTGATTCACCTTCCCTGTGTCCCTCATCACGTTCCATGGGATGCATTTCACTTTGGGTATCTTCTCTATTACAAAAATTTTCAAAACTTCCATGATATCCCCTTTCAAACCATCTATCTCCCCTTTTAAAACATCTATATTAGTATCCAAATTAGCTTACATTGAATACATCTTATTTTGTAGTTCATTGAATCCATCTTAGTATCCATCATCTCTTGTAGTTCATCTTTAGTTCTTGTCTTCTTTGTAAATCATTTTATGTCCCTACATTTCTTCACCTTCATCAAAGAGTCCAAAGAGTAGGATTTTACGGAGGCTTATTTGGTGTAAGTTCCACGGGTGGCATGTTGGCCCAGTATCACTTTGAACCTTGATTTTTGAGGTGGATCTGCTAGACAATACTTCTTCTACATTTTGTATCCTCCCAATTTTTGGATACGGGTATGAAACTTTATCTTATGTATTTCTATGATATGTCTTCTCTTCAATGCCGCAGTTCTGATCACAATTGCTTATTTGCCAGATGGAATTCGATGCTTCCCACAACTACTTGGCGATTTTTGGCCTTTCGAGGGAGATCTCACTTGTATAGTGTGCCCACGCACAAATAATTGATATCAAATTATGAAACTCCACCCAAAATACTATAGGCATCCCGCGATCCAATGCAACCCGGTCCCGCAATTTGGATACTCTAGGAAGAAGTTATGATTGTTTTACACCGAACACCTTCTTGAGCCTAGCCAATAGGACTAGTCAGATAGTCTATCTTACACAGGGTGTATCTAGTATGATGACCCAAAGGCTGAAATTTTTACCATAGATAAAAAATAATTTCGTAAATGGCCCCAGTTCAAGTGCGAAACGTTAGAGAAAATTGTTTATAGCGAAAAGTCCGCAAAGACTCATTTGGGGATGATTCCATAACCCTATCTTGTAGGGCTATATCTCCGAAAGTATAGGGCCTAAGTAGCTGCAATTTTAACCCAACGTACCAGTCCATTATTCTAAAACCCTCAAGCCATTTCTAACCAAAGACATTGTATAAAAAAGTTATAGCAAAATGCCACGGTGTCTCGGATGTATCCAGTGAAACCAGAGACCTTGAACTCACGATGCCATATGTTAAGAACAAACCTGTTGTGAAAACCTCGGGAAAAAGTAATTAGCGCCTTGAAAAAGAGATAATTCCGGATAATAAGCCTCTTGAGGGGGCAACCTCCTTTTACCCCACTTAAATGTTCAAATTACAAGATGATTCAAAATGAAAATGTCTCCTTGGTATATATAGGAGACTAGAATTTATAATTACAAATATTATTTCATCGGAGCATAATTAGAATAACATTATTAATCTAAATTACAGCTAATGGCCTAGAGCCGACATAAATAAAATAGCATTACTAATCTAATGTATGCCCCAATTAGGGGGTAATGAGCCAATATTAGGGCTTAACAATGCTATGATATTGTGAAGGACGACATGAACACTAAATACAAGACAATTTTTCAGTCGAGAATGCACCTGGTTGAAACCGGACCTCGGTTGCTCCCATACTACGACATGATCCGATGGGCATTGGATCCATTCGACTATATCGAGAACTATCTTAAATGACAGACAAGCCATGATTGGGACTTTGAGGCCCGAGCAAGGGTAAATCCACGAAGAAAATAAGATCGGATTTTTTCAATAAATTTGGTTTTATTCACGATTTGACAGACTTATGTCAAAGGTACATATTTTTCAAATATATACGAGATTTCGTTTTTATTTTTTAAAAAAACATTTCTTATTAACGCATAGATCTCGCCTTTCCCCGAGGATACTCATTTCCGCATGTATACACAGGTTTACTATAGAAGAGAAAAACATCAAGCTTCAGCTATGGCACCAAGGAAAGTAGCGAAAGCAAACGTCGAGGTTGCGGCATAGGGTCCAGACAACATCTCAGATACTTCGCCCCGGACGAGCGGCTCAGTATCCACCTGGTCGTCTATTTCAAACATTCTACAATCCGAGCTGGTAAACCGTTCAGACTCTGATGACTATAACTATGATATTGTGAAGGACGACATGAACACTAAGTACAAGACAATTGTTCAGTTGGGGATGCACCTGGTTGCGACCAGACCTCGGTTGCTCCCATACTACGACATGATCCGATGGGCATTGGATCACATCGACCTGCCTTCCAGAACTATCTTAAATGACCGACAAGCCATGATTGGGACTTTTAGGGCCGAGCATATCCATTCTATGTATAAGCTCCCACCAACCTCTGAGCACACATATGGAAAAGAATTCCTGGCGGACTTCAAAAAGATGGAGTGCGAAGAATTTGACAAAACCATGCCAGGCTTGATAAAGGATTGGGTGTCTCGTTCCCCGACATTCAGAGTGAACGACAAGGGTGTGTATTTGATTTCTTCGTTGGAGCCAAACTATATGTATGTGGCGATGATGACTTCTCGACTTTTCGGCTCGGAGGATATCGCACATTTTTACGTCCAGTGGGTACCTCTCATCTTTCGGGTAGCAGAAGGTTCCTCATTCAATTGGGCAAAAATGCTCTCC
>SNQJ01S0096894.1:0-12797 GCA_010110895.2 Picea sitchensis
GTTTCATAACATCATCACAATGTTGAGCAATGAATAAAAGAAAAGTGGATGCCATGATTATTAAAAGGGTCCAAAACCTTTGATGTCGATTGTGAAATTTATGGTAGCTAAGAATTAGAGCTAGATTTCCTTGCTCCGACAATAAAGGAACTCTTCTTATTTTCCCATTTGTTGAACAGAAATAATGTAGCCAAATATTGGGAGAAACAAAGGAAATGGATTCTCGAATTCAAAGAAATCAATGAAGCCTCGATATAATCATTGAAATGTGCATATTCATGGTAGGTCGAAAGAAAAACTTGCCCAAACATTTTCTTGAAAGCGAAGCACTGCTCGGTGGCCTTGCTCAAGAGAATGTAAGATCATATAATTTTATGTTTGAAGGACTATGAACCCTTATAGTTCAAATAAATCTACTACACTTATGCGTTGAATTTGAACCCAACAGTTAAGTAATCAACTAGATGGTTGTGGTAAACTAATCATCAATTCGATTGAAGGTGGAATGGGGTAGTTTTCAAATGTTCTGGGTGCGCATACATCCCTTGTGACCGTTGTATGATTACATATGATGGTATTTCTACAACTAATGGTATTTCAAACAATGAATTGCTAAATTTAAGGGCTAATAATGGAAACTCAGCTGAGAATTTACAACAAAACAATTATCACAAGCATTGATTTTGGGGACTCCATGAGATGGACACTTTGTGTCATCTAGTTGTTATTTTTCCCAAGAATTACCATAAGTTGATTTTGAAAAAAAGAAATCAATAATACAACCTAAAATTCTTCATATCCATTCACTTAACACAACTGAGGTATCAATACCATCCAACAACCACTAAATACTCTTAGAACAATCCATTAAACATCAATAAGAGTAGCATCTTAAACACATCAAGAGAATCCTCACTACAAAAAAAATCAATCACAGAATGTGCACACTGATTTTATCTTGGAAAACTAGTTTTGAAGGTTTGTTCAATTCTCATTTCAACAATCTCTGGTAACCTGGTTACAATGCAACTCATTGCATTGGGCTTATATCTCATTGCATTATTTCTTTTTGTGTTTCTTCTGAGAAGAAGAAGTAGATGTGTTTTCATGTGTGACTTTACTTTTCTTCATTGTATTGTCCCCGGTTGAAGCATGGATGACACGTCATCAATATTTCAATCAAACTACTTCTTTAGGACCGAAACAACATCCCAATAAGGAAAATTTACAGTTTGGGACTTCAAAGAAGCATGAAGGGTTCTCACCATATGTGAATATGAGGTACCATATGGGCCTTGTGTTGACTTCTAATATCAGTATCTATACAATTGGAATATGGAGTAAGAAGGAGAAGAGGGTTATCGATGAGTTTCTTCTATCTATCTCTAATAATACGAAGATACCTTTTGTGGGTCAGTGGTGGAAAATGATGCAGCTCTATACGATTTAAACTGTGCCAATATTAGAATAAACATAGTTATTGCAAGTTAGCACAAGTATTACTACTCCCATGTTAATATAATGAGTAGGCTGACTGTTCAGGGCAGGCCTCCTTCCCAATTACAACAAGTTATTGAGTGAATAACTTATAGTCTCTAAGAAAAACATCACCACAGATTAAAAGAGTAAGAATGTCTTCCACTTTAGGGAGTAATGGATTTTTTTGGTTCTAAGTAGGTCAACTTACCAACATAACTAATTGAATTGATCCCAACCCCTTCCCCTTAGGCGTTCATAGAGTAAATAGGGTAGAGTAAATAATAAATTGCACTGATGTTCTATTTATTTTATTTTCCCCCTATGGATATATAAATTCTAGACAAAATGTCAATTTTTTGACTGGTGCAGGAGAAGAAAGACATTCTAGGAGACAAATTAGAGGGTAGAGACAAATCTTATTGCTATTTGTATTTAAGTGATTTTGCTGACTTAGCCTCATCCCTCTATAATTTCACATGACTCTTGCAATTCATGTCGAAGTGTTTTTGTTAATCTACTATCATCACTCTATAATTTCACACAACTCTTAAAAGTATTTGAAATGTTAGTCTTATAGTTTGGGCATTTCATATGTGTTGATGGCAAGTGTTTTTCCATAAAAATTGTATATATATTTATAGTCTAAATTCTTGGAAATTTTGTAAGATGTCAATATGTTATCTTGAGATTAGATTGTCCTTTTATAGGTTTGTAATTATGCTTTCCATGGTTATATGAATTAAATGAATTTTTTTTTTTTTTATTGTTTTTCTGTACAGGAGCAACAAAGAATAGGAACAAAGAAAAGTTGAAGTTAAGAGAAACAAAAATCAAGGTATGCACCTTTGAAACTGTATTTCCCTTTTTTTTTTTAATTTTTGGCTAGGTAATGCCATAAACTTAACCTAGGAATAATTTGAGTACCATAAATGATAAAAATGGAAAAAATAATAGATGTTGAAATCTACCAAATGAAAGAGCACTTAATTATACATAATAGCATTGATCATGTGTTTAATACCAATGGTCTTTTCAGATTACATGCATTCTCCTATACTCCAGGAGATTGCTTTTTTGATGCATTTCAAGTCCTATTACACTTTCATTATTCATCAATTCAATTACGAAATGGATTAATAGATCACTTCTAATTTTTTTTAAACCATGGTGATGTAGAAGCATTACAGTCATATCAATATGAACTAGCATATTATGTTTTGTACCAATTGCATGGAATTCATGACGTTCAGACATACCTTCACAAAATGAGATTTTTTTCATCTACAAATTTGAACCAAACTGAAAGAGGCATATGGGGAGATAAATTTTGCATACGATGGCTAGCCAAGTGATTAAATGTATCAATTGTAATTTGGTCCTTAACAAAGAAAACAAGATATTTTATATTTAATAAATATGCAAATACAGAACAATATTGCATTTTGTTTCATGATGGAAATCCTATCACTAGTCACTATGAACCATTGATTTGCAAAAAAAATTCCATCTGCACTTTTGAAGAAACTAATATTTTCTTATCTCTAGTGTGCAAAGATCTTGAATGCCATCAGAAATTTATTATGCATGATATGCATTGTCATGGATTGAACAAAGCAACAACTAGTACATCTTATTGCGGGGAAAGTCTTTTTAGTGCAATTTTCTATTTCGTGGCAACAAACTTTGATGTACATTCTTTAAGGATTTATGCTGTGCAATATTTTTGCAATGCAATTATGAGTGGTGATCAAAATGCATTTTATTTCTTACAACAACACCTAGTTGGCAATACCATACAGAATATGGCAATCCCTAGCAATTGGCAAAGGTATCTCATAAATATGGAAATGCCCTATGAAAAAGGGAAAGTAGAGGGTAGACCATTTTGTTTGCAATGGATATCGATCATATTCAAAGTAAATATCCGAGTGTGGTCTTTCTTTACTAATAACATTGCCAACTTCTATTTTTCTAGGTCAAACTCTGACATAACATTTGATGTTATGTTATTTGAAACAGATGCATCACACATTAACTATGAACCACTACTAAAAGAACGATGTGAACATGAATGCATTGCAAATTGTGATTATCTTAAAATAAGGCCAAACAAAAAACATAAGATTGATTACCCTATGTTTAATGAAATTCCAAGTGAAAAATGTAAAGGCAAATGTATATTGCTACCTGAAAATGTACTAGAAAATCATCAACATATACAACATGTCCATAGTGAACAAACATTGACATTGATAAATAGTAATGACAAGTTTTAGATAAATAGTCATCAAGCAAAATCAATCCCAACTAAAAAGTGTAGGCTTAGTTATCACAAATAAAAAACAATGGCACGAGAAAAAAACAAATGCATTGGCACATTCTCTACTGAACATGGCACATATAGAGATGTAGATGGACATTGTACATATTTTTTCAATGAAAAAACACCTCATAGTCATAGAAAACAAATGACATATCATAGATTGAAAAAAATAGCACGTAGCAATGAAAACAAAAAAAGAAGCATGAACTACCAAATATTTCCACGTAAAAAATAAAGATGCAAAGAAAATTTACTGGCAACAAATTCAAGACACACCGAGGAACAAATGTGAAATATGTGAAAAATAGCATTTTGCAAAGAGCATTAAGTTTCTTACACATGACTTGGAAAAATAGTTTAATCCTAACATCAAATGACAAGTCATTTTCAACTAAAAATATATGTACTTCATGCAAAAGAGCACTTCAAAATGGAAAATTGCCAAAGTTTCAAACACCTGAACAAATAAGACGTAACATGTCGTTATCGGTTACAACTACACTTTAAGAACTTGAAGAGAGACTTCTATCATTTAGAATTGCATTTGCACAAATTAGACAATGGGGTTATAAACGATCCCAAATGGCTTAAATCGATCAATTATCAATGTACCTGTCCATATTAATATTGTGCAAAAAGCATAGCCACATTTTTTGAATGAAACAACAACAATCACAGTTGCATTGAAAAGGTGCTTGCAATACAATAATGCATATCAAACAGGAAAATTACGTGTACACATTGTCATCAAAGCATGGAAAGAAATATGTTCTAGAACTTTATATAAGAATGAAAACATTTCTATAAATAAGGATTGGAACCATGTTCTAGAACAAGACAATGATAAATCCATCGAAACTGCACATACTAATAATGAAAGTGATACAAAGAATGAATAAGAAAGTGAAATACCTATAGAGATGTTAATACATGGATTCACAGAATCACAACGCATCCATGATTTGCAGGAGAAGATCATTGAACTTTCACCAGCTGAAGAAAAACATCCATTGGGGATTTTCAAGGATAAATATGCACAAGAAATGAACTTTCCAAAATTATTCTACGTAAATACACGTGATGATGACATTACAAAGAGATTCAACTATCAAAAAGTAGTGCAATGGGAGTTGCTAAACGCAAGTCGTGATTTTTCAAATCACACAACAAATTTATTTTTCAAAATAATGCGAATAATAATTGACAAAGTGATCTCTCGCATATGGATACAAATAAGAAAAGGACAGTTAAAAGGGAGAAATATATTAGCAAAAGATGTTAAGTACAAACCGAACTTAGAAAAAATATTGAAATCTGATATTGGATACACAGATTTCAAGAACATTCGCATTTCTCCTAATTAACTGCAACATATGAAGAAAAATATATTTTCAATGATATGAAAGTTGGGGCCTCCAACTTTTTTCATAACATTTACAAGTGCAGAGCATCGATGGAATCCATTGGTGACAACATTAACTGAGTTTCATACTAATAGAAAAAAGAGAAAGCACATTGAAACAATAGACGATGATGAAATTGATTACCTCATAAGAAAATACCCAGTCACATGTAGTCGTTACTAGAGACAGAGAATCAATGCTATCAAACAATTGATATGTCATGATGAAATGTTCTTTGGAAAAGTGTTAGACTATTACATTGTAACAAAGTTCCAAAATATGGGAAGTGAACATGAACATGGATTGTTATGGATAGAAGACGCTCCAATATATGGAAAGAATAGCAACTCAGAAATTGAAAATTTCCTGGACAAATACATAACTTGTAACACAGATAATTTCAATCTAGATATTGCCAAAATGCATAGGCATTACCATACAAGAAGTTGTAGGAAGTGAAATATTTTACATTGTATATATAATTTCCCTATGTCTCCAATGAAAAGGAGAACAGTCCTTGAACCAATTAATTTTGTTGACAAAGCACTCAATGAGAAGTCGAATTCTCTATTAACATTTCTAGAAGGAAAAAATTATGATTGCTTAACAATATTTGAATACTTCTTGATGGATATTGAACTGGTAGAATATGAATACATACAATTAATACAATGTACAATAAAGCAACCAACAATTTTCATAGAACGAAAACCTTCGCATATTTGGAACAATAGTTTTGCAAAGGAAATGCCAAATTTATGGGATGCAAATACATATGCATAGTATGTGCTTAATGCTTATGTTGCAGCATCGTATTGCACTTCATACATGACCAAACTTGACAAAACTATGACAAATGCATTTCGAAGAATACGCAAAGAACATGAAATAAGTAACATTGATGCTATGCAAATGATACATACACTTGGAAATGCATTGCTTAATCTTAAACAAATGTCAGCTAAACAAGAAGTTCATATTACACTCTCTCTGCCACTTCATTATAGTTCAAGAGAGTTTATATTTATAAACACATCGTCATTTGATGAACAAACATTTATGCTTAAGCCACCATCACTATTAAAACAAGAACCTGACAATTCAGAAGATGTTATGTGCCATTCTATTATTGATTACTACATTGAATGTCCACATGATACTAAACATATTTGTCTTGCATAATTTGTATCTGAGTACAAGAAAAATGGAACACGCATATCAAAAAGGTAAAAACTAAATGTAATACGATTTGTTAAATAAAATAGACACATTGACTATGAAAATTTCTATAGAGAGAAACTACTATTATACATTCCATTTGAAGAAAGTGAAGATACATTGAAACATAACTTACCAACATGGCAAGGTGCATATATCTTCTATGAAAGTACAATACAAACCAATGAAGCTAAATTTACATACAATATCAATCGAACATGGGGTGACCTCGAAAATGAAATTGAAAAACTAGAGAGTATCCCTATGGATATTGATTGTACAATGAAAAAATAAGAGACGACTATAATCCATTCTAAACAATATGATTTAGAAAAAGAGTTGCAATGTCCTCAAGAATCCAATATGAAGAGATCCATTAACCTTGGATTTCAAGTAAAAAACCACCCATTTTTCATAGGGAATGAGGAGTATTACAAAATTAGAAGAACGTTGAATAGAGAACAACAAGCAATTATGAAATACATTGCATACAAAAAAATGTAGCGACATGCACACACCATTGTAGTTATTCCTTATAGGTGGAGTAGGAACATGTAAAACATTTACGACAAATGTGATATGCCAAAGCCTTATCTGGATCTATGATGCATATAATACAAATGATCATTTGAAACCTAAGGACTTGATATTGGCATATATGGGTAATGAAGCATATAATGCAGGTGGAACAACAATCCACTCTGCATTACTAATGCCCTTCAATAAGTCACATTTTCTTCCACTTAGCAAAGAAACATCAGACACCTTATCAAAACTTTACCAAGAACTGCAACTTGTTTTCATAGATGAAGCTTCTCTAATTGGAAGCCGATTCTTATATTCCATAAAAAATCGACTAAGAAACATAAAACATGTACAAACCAAATACTTTGGAAACATTGATATGATATTTTGTGGTGATTTTTATCAAGAACAACCCATACAAGACTTTTTGATTTTTGAACAACCTATCATGAACATGCAAATAATAACACATGACTTTTGGAAATATAATATAAAATGTTATGAATTGCATACTACAATGCACCAAACAAATGAAAAATTCATTGCGATTTTGAATCGGATGTGCACAAACAACCAAACAAGTGATGATTTGGCATATCTAAATAGAAATTGTATCCGACCTGCACCAAATGACCCAACATTTCCTTATCTGTTTTACAAAAACAAATATGTTTCAATGCATAACAAGCATATGTTATTTCTCATACACGAAAATGAAATTTCAATTAAGGTGATTGATGAGGAAGAAGAGAACCATGGCAATGTGTCATACCGTCAACATACAACTACTTTTCCCTCAGAACTTGTCATAAAATTAAACGTGTTAGCTGAAATATATTCTTGCAACTATGATTCACAATATGGCTTGGTAAATGGTGCAAACGGAATAATCAAGGCCTATACCAAAACATATAAAGTTGATGTAATATGGATTAAGTTCTATAATTCAAATATTGGACATCGACAAGCCAACAAGATAGCTTATCTATATAGGCCAAATATTTCCCAAGATTGGATTCCTATACTACGAATAGCAAAACCAATGTCACTGACAACAAAAACAACTCAACTAAAAATCAAAAAACAATTTCCAATCCAACTTGCATGTGCACGTACAATACATAGATCACAAGGTTTAACCCTAGACAACGTTGCATTTGACCTTGCTGGGATAAAAATACATAGATTAGTATACACAACTGTATCTCGTGTAAGAAACATAAAATCATTGTATTTGTTAAATCCTCTTACGAAGAATAACTTCAAAGTCAAACAAAAAGTCGATATCAAGATGCAACGTTTACGTAGTAGTGCAAAATGGAATCTAGAATATGATTATCACTCCATACACTCATAATCATCCATGTCAATTATTTCAATAAACACACACAACTTACATGCACATGTTATTGACATATGCAATGATTATGACACAATGCAATCTGATATTTTGTTCCTACAAGAAACATACATGACACTTTCCATGAACAATGAACACTTTCCAAACTTCATTTGCATATAAAATTTCATTAAACATGGATTTATGATATTGGTCAAAAAACATATAACACTTTTAGAACATAGACATTTCAAAGAATATAATGTAGAAGCTATGCTAGAAAACGTATTCATTCATGGATTACAAATCACAATACTCAACATCTATGCCAGTCCACATGCAACTTTGACCAACACAATAAACATCATTACAAAATTATTATGTACTTTACATCCAAACAAAGTCATTATCATTCTAGGAGACTTCAATATTGACATTCTACAAAGCAATGAAAAAAAATAAAATCAGAAAGCTACATGGCTTGGTACAATCTCCATTTCCTCTTGGACACAAAAAAACATTTGCAAAAACCGCTTATTGATAATATATGGTCAAGCATAGCCAATATACAATACAAGATCTTCATATTAGATACATATTGGATTGATCACGATACCCTTTGTTTAGTACTTGAACTTTGACATACATGGAAATAATATTACACATTAACATATTTCCATATGCTTCCTACATATTTACAAGTTTTTTTTCCCAATTGTCTACTGTGTAAAGTGTATGTCCATATTCACATATTTTTGGTTTCTTTTTGTACTAGATCAACAAATTGTGCCTCACATGTCAACAGGTTGGTATACTCTACAAGTTATTGTCTCAAAAGAAGAGCTCCTATTGTATTTTACTAGAATTTATTTGCATAGATAACTACTTTATTTACTACAGAATATATTAAAACAATGATCGGCATTATAAAAAACACACAAACAAACAAAAAACATGGCACCAGAAATGGAAAGGTACTTATTTCTAACTTTATTAGTATTTCGTTGCTTTACATGTTCTTTATTCTTTGTTGATAGTATATGTTGCACATTGTTTTTGCATAGTAATTTCTTTTGTTCTACATTTCATTTTATCCATTGCTAACAAAAATTATAATTATCATGTAGAGATTAGTTGAAGAAGAAACCAACAGAACTGAAACAGAAGAAGAAACTCAACAAATCCAACAATGTTTTAAAAGGTATGTTCACAACAATAGTAAAGGAAATGTCTTCTTTATAGACAATGATATACATATATATGTCACTACTATACGAATGTGAATGCATGGAATTCAAATATTCACTATGCTAATTATAGTAGATAATTAATTTTAAATGTAAAATGAAAAGGAAAATGTAAATCTTGAACTACTTAACGTAGGTTCTACTTAATCTCTTCATCCATATGAAAAGAATAGAGAATGAATTGTGTTTTCCTTGTTTGCATTGCGACAAATAATTCCGTGTACCCTAAATCAATTGCAATTATATCCTTAACCTAATTCTTGGAATTTTCATTCTTGACTTTATTTATAATTCAGTTATATCAATTAGATAACCAAGGAATATTGAAAATTCAAATTTCTACAATTGTTTATATCTTTCTACCAATTCAATTACTATTGCTTTAATTTATTATAAGGAATGTTGTCACAACCATTCTACAAATAAGTAGTGCAAATGGGGAAAAACAATGATGGCATTGATTGTGAATCAACAATGTCTTCATAATGCAAACAAGATTTGCATGTTTGAAACTAAACCTCCATTGACAATGCTTCCATGGATACATAACATTGATAATTCTTTTCTTATGACTAAGATAATTCAACAACTAATATATACACTAGTTTTAGCATGTTTTCATGTTCATAACATTTTCAATTGTATTGTTCTTTTGAGCCGCTTAAACATCTTTTGAAAAGGGGAACTAGGAATTTATAGCTTTTTAGATCAAAATCACTCTACACAACATTGACAATAACTGCATATTTGGATCAAGTGCAAATGCAACAACTTTCAAATTTGACAATTTGGAAGTATGTTGAAGTCCTTACTAGGTCATTCCTTGCTATCGATCTTGAATAGCATTTATCTTAGTCACTTTATGCCAGTACATATATATTTAAAATACTAATTTAAAATTTATCTTGATAGGCATTGAAAAAAGATCCCTGGCTAAAGCTTTCTATAAACAAAAAACATTTATCCAACCTTTTTGACATTTAAAAAATATGGATATAGGCAATATTTAGCCACACTTATCGCGTAATAAGTATCACTGTCGCAAAGATATTATCATGTTCTTGTATTATTTTTTCTATATTATATGTCTATTATACTATGTTTATTGATGTTTTCTATTATACTCTATTCATCAATGCTTCTATGTACTATGTCAACTTGACCATTATAACTTATATTATATGTCTATTATACTATGTTTATTGATGTTTGCTATTATACTCTATTCATCAATGCTTCTATGTACTATGTCAACTTGACCACTATAACTTTCCTGATGCAAAGAAGCAAAAATGCAAATAAATTTGTGTTGTTCTTTCTCTTCTATTGATTTCCCTTCAAAAGCAACAATCAATCAACTCAGTTCTTCCTTGCTTGATCATGCTCTTTATGTGACAAGAATTTGAAGATAACTTAAAAATCCTATTTTCTTCCATCTTATTTATCTTGTACTATATAGTAATAACCCCCATCATAATGAGAGGGATCAACACTAGCTTAAAGTATCAAAAGCATAGTCATTTGATCAATTTTCCCTTAATAAAATTTAGTTTAATGATTAAATAACTTTTATATTAATAAATTATCCTCTAATCTTCCTTTGCTTTCATATTTTTACAATAATAGTTTATTATTAAATTCCATTATCTCATTTTGATGTAATATATCCCTTCCCATTGTAAAAACAATCTTTTTAATCTTGCAAAATACTATTCATTCTCTTGTATTAAGAAGTTGATTAGTCGTGCCTTTGCAATTAGAATTGAAAACCACAACCTACATTAGATATAATGATATTGGACACAAAAATGTAAATGCACGTTGATTTATTTCTCTATACAATCACTTTGGTGAACATCTATACTATTCAATTGGTAATATAAACTAACTCCCTACAATAGTTTCAATATTTAATATTTTTCCACGATGAACTTGCATAATGTATATATCTAATATCATGTGTATTGTTCCTATGTATATATCTAATATCATTATGTGTATTATACCAAAGAATAATATCTACACCCTTTTCCTATGAACACTCCTTAGTTCCTTTTATATCCTTGGGAAATCCCGTATCCAATTCACCATAATTGTTTGTTTCATGTTCTGAAAATATCGAATATAGAAATATTTTCCATAAAAAGTTCTTATTGTCATAGTCTTTAGCAATGCATCATCACTTTTCATTTTCAAACTTTCCTAGCATATCACAAAACAATTTTATCATGCATTTGCAATCAACATTCATGTACTGTATAATATACTATATGTTCATATGTATTGCATAGTTTATATACATATATCCATACCAAAAACAGAATGTGAGTGTGCAAGGTGTATATTGATATGAAAAATAAAAATAAAAATATATTATCTATACTTTATTTTTACATGCTAAATGTTCAAATGTTTAAACTAGGAGAAGTTGGACAAGTGAAGGAAGTATTGGCACTGAAACATCGAAAACAAGACGAGAACAACAAATTCATAGGTAAATACATAGATTATTTGTCCATTATTTTAAGAAAATAAATGTGTTTCCTCGTATTTCTATGATGTAGTTCTAATGTAAATTTCATATGCAATTATCATTTTCAGCTCACAATAAACAACAAAAAGTACAACCAAAGAAACCATCATAGCACAAAAACAACTTAAAAAGTATGTATATAAAAAATGTTGTTGATATGATGCATTTAGATTGTGTAGTTATGAAACAAAGGTATATAAACTATAACTTGCATTGCTTATTTTATGCATTCCTTGTATGTAGGCCTATATATACTGCTTCTACTATAGTATCCATTGCAGACTTGAACAGTCATAGAACTGGACAAGTTTTTGTTGGAGACATAATGGTCGTATATAATATTTATCTCAACAAAACAAATAATTCACGTAGAATTTTACGCGCTGACATGACAGATGAAAAAGGCATGATGAAAGTTACATTGATTGTTCCTACACATCTTATTTGAAAACATGAACAAAAGATATTACCTAGAAATGGATTATCCATTACACATTTTAAATTTTTTCCAAAAACTAACTATGATCGTGGTGACTGTGATCGTATTATATCACTAGATGAATTCAGTGTTGTAGAAACAATTGATGTTGTTTGCAAAGAGTACAACTTCATACCAGACACAACAATTAAACAATTTACAAAAAGTACAACTCCTTACCCAATTGGTGCAATTGGAGTTGTTGTCACAGTTGCAAAAAAAGTGGGGATGCAGTACATTTTACATGTAAAA
>SNQJ01S0096894.1:24198-47145 GCA_010110895.2 Picea sitchensis
ATAGATATACAGTAATACACGATTTCTATTAATCAGAGAAATGTACAGAGACTGTAAAAATACAGAGTGAAAGACTCGCTAGAATGGTGGCAGCTTATCTCTGAGAAGAGATGTGATGGCTACTCGCATTCGCAAGAAGATGACTACAATGAGGCTCTGAATGTGCTTTTACAATAAACGGTAATTCCAAAATTCCTAGACATCCAAAAACCTAACCCTAGGAGATGAAGCACCAAAAGTCATGTGGGTCTCGTTTGGGTAAGTTAGTACATCAACTTCCCGGGGTCGTAACTTTTGCATACGATCTCCGTTTTAGGCGTGTGATAGCTCGTTGGAAAATTATCTTCGAGGAGATTCATTTTGGGGGCTCAATCATGCCTTTGGCTATCATTGACAATCTTTATCTCGAAAAACCTTCATTTGGACCCTCAAAATGGCCCCGGAAGTTAAAACCTGCTAAAAATAGTAAATTGCCAAAATGGCCAGAAAATTATTTTGAGCCATTTGGAAAAGGTGGGTGGCCACCGATATCCACCTGGATCATTACTTGATGTTTTTAAAATATGGAATTTTTGTCAAATGTAAAATCTTACTTTTTTTATGAAATGCGATTTATATATATATATATATATATAAACAAAAATATTTTACATTTGTGTATTTACTTATTTTTAATTGTTTAGTGTCGGAGGATTGTTACACCTTCCCTCTCTATCTCTCTCTTTCTCTCTTTACCTCTCTCTACCTCCCTTCCCTCTCTCTCTCTCTCTACCCCTTGATCCAAGAGGATCTGTAATACTCATAGAGGTCCAAGTAGATCCAGAATGCTCACAAAGATCTAGGAGTATTCATAAATGCTCAAATTTTGATCATATAAAATTCTCTTGAAAAATACTTCATTGTATAGATCTCTATGATATATTTCCAACGACACAAAAATCGCCTCAAATAGAGTTTGTATGCAAAAGTTATGGCCGGTCAAAGTTTATGTCAACATGACAAAAAGTCAAAGTCAAGGTGACAAGTGTCACCACTAGAAGGGTGAGACATGGAATTCACACATCTCACTAGGTATGTAATATGGTGATCATACAGTTTAAGTGGTCCAATTGGTATCTCACATGTGGCATAGGTAGACCAATAAGAGACTTCCACGTGGTAGTCTCCCATTAGCCTTCTATGTATAAGGTTGTTTAAAATTATGGTTGAGAGGATGGATGATTGAAACAGGGTCTCTTGAAAAACATTCCAATGAACTACAATTACACCATGCAATTGAGTCTTAACCATCTAGGGTTTAACATTTATTTTTGTTGGTTGAATTTTTGGTTGGCGAGAAAATAGGATCAAGGGATACCCCTCGATCCCATGATTAATGTGGAAACCATATTCGAAGATTCACGGAGGGTATATTATACTATACCATCGCATATACAATAAACCATAACCAACATACTATATATATTTTATAGTTACAACAAAATCCCTGACAGGGGAAAGGTCTATGGGCTTGAACTTGTAAAATCTTCCTCCATAAACCAATGTTTTAACGAATGCACCCAAGGAACATTTTATTTTGCAAAAACAACAATATTGTATTTTAATTTTGCCTTGGGTTTTATATGGAGGTTAGGTTTGTTCCCTATTTAACCAGTGTGTGGATCAAGATACAAACACACACATTGCAGAGTACATATTTGGTCTCGAAGTTTGTGCCAGAGGTAGCAAGAATTTGGGATTACACTGTAATGCATGCCAATAGGTTCCTTAATGGAATTATATGAATTCTATACTCATTTTTCTTGAAATTATTCAAGGAATTAGATGGTGCACACTATGTTTCTACGTTTGAGCAACGAGTAAAAAGGTCATTGTAAAAACACAAGCACTTGAGCATTAATAAAGTCATCTCAAATGGGAGTGGACCTATAGATGTAGCCCAAATTGGATGAACTCTGTTAACAAACTTTTGTTATTATTTTGGTAATTATTGTTCTATTTTTGCTAATCTCTATTGGAAGTTGTTTATCATTGAAGTGGATTTGGGTTGATAAGTAAATTCACATGTATTATTCAATTAGTCAATGATCATTATAATTTTGAAATCAAGTTAGATGATTATGTGAATTAAATAATAATTAGCATCTAAGGATTTTTCGTATCAAGTTGGTATCAGAGGTGGTTTGACAAGTGTTTATAAGTTAATTCTTACAAGATCCATATTCAATCTTGGTAAAGGAAAGACTGAAAGTTATAAGTCATATATTCAAAGGAGATTTTAAAAGGAAAAGATGGCTTCCAAAGGAAAGGAAGGAGAAGATCATCCCATGAGACTTGAAGAAGTTATGGATACACTTCATTCAATGAGGAAAATAATAGATGATTTATATCAAAGAATTCACAAGATTGGTGATATATAATCTTCGGTAAAAGATGAAGTATGAGATGAAGGTGGGGGATCTGCAGAACTCTCTTCACCATTGTCCTCATAATCATCTACCAATGGAGCAAGGTAAAATTATTTTCATAAGAAGAAGTCCAGAAAGAAGTATTCTCATGCTCATAATTTTCCTTTATTGAAACTAGATGTGAAGTTTGAATTTCCGATTTATGATGGAGAATTGAATGCAAAAAATTTGGAAAATTGGATCAAGTATATAGAGGTATATTGTAGGATACAAAAGATCATGGATGACATTGTAAATACACAATTGGATACTCTTCATCTAGGTGGTGTAACCTTGATATGGTGGGAGAGTAATACACAAGTTGATCTCATTCAACTGGGTAAAGTAATTTATTCTTGGGATGAATTTATTACTGCAATAAGAAAAAAAAATTGTCCATTGGCTTATGTGCAAATTGCGATTATAAAATGGAAACACCTAAGGCAAGGAAAAGGGAAAATTTTCCAAGTATATACACATGAATTTAAGAATAAATAATTATCTTTAGGAATTCCATTATGTACTTGTGAAACTCTTAGAAAGTATATTGGTGGCATGCATTTCTATATTCGACACACTATCTTGATGTTTAACAGTACTAACATTGATTAAGTGTCAATACAAGCTACTCATCTAGAGGATAGTAAGGGGAAGCATGTGATTGAAGATAAGAAGACACACAAGATCAAGAAGAAACCAAAAGTAAAATGGAAGAGTAAGAAGTCCACTACCGTAAAGAGATCTCAAGAAAAACCTACATGTTATCACTATAAGAGAAGAGGGTGTGAGGAAGCACAATGTTGGAATATGCATCCAGAATTACGACCGAAGAAGTTGCAGCATAAAAAAAATAAAAAAAACTTTTGCATTTTCTCGATAGGATCATGGATCTAATTCAGGAGATGAATCTAAGATCATGGAAATGGGAATAAAAGGTATATCCACTAATAAATCTAATTCTTCAGTTCAATATGCTAAATTGGAAAGTGTTATTGATCAAAAGAAAAGAAGCGATATTTTTCATGTGAGATTTGTATTAAGGTATACAAAGATAGATACTTTGTTTGACAGTGGATCTCAAGTTAAGTTAATATCCAAAGAAAATGTTAATAACCTGGATTTAAATACAACACCTCGTAGAAAACCATATCCATTAGGTTGGGTGTGTGATGATGCTAAGTTGTAGGTGAAAAAGAAGTGTAAGATCATATTTGCAATTACAACTAAGTTGTTTGATGATGTTGGGTTATATGTTGTACCTCTTGACATTTGCAACATTGTCTTGGGTAGTCCATATCTATTTTACAAGAAAGATATATTTTATCGTAAAGAGAATAAATATCACCATTTTAACGATGGGATTTAATTCAGTTTTAGAACTCATCATATTAAAACTAATGTTTCTTTAGTGAGCATGGGACAAATGAAGAGACTCGTGAATTAAAGTAAATACTTTGTTCTCATGATAGTGAAACAAAATGAAGAATATATATTTGATGCTTTATCACATTGTGATCCAGGTCATAAACATGAGTTGGTCAAAATCATATCTAACTATGATGATTTATTTCAGGAACCTATAGGGTTGCCTCCTAAGAGGGAGGTTGAACATGGAATCTACTTGCAACAAGATTCCCCTCTTCCTAACATTGGTATGTATAGTTCATCGGTGCTAGAGAATGTAGATATAAAGAAGCAAATTCAGGAATTTCTCAATAAAGAAATTGTAAGGCCATGTTCCTCTCCGAGTGGATCTCCTATTGTATTAGTTTCGAAGAAAGATGGTACATGGAGGATGTGTATTGAATTTCAAGAACTGAACAAGATTATGGTAAAGAATATATATCCTCTTCCTAGAATTGATGATTTATTAGATCAATTAAAGCATGTTGTTTATTTCACTAAGTTATACTTGAGAAGTGGTTAACATCAGATCAGAATTGATGAAAGTGATGTATGAAAATTGTTTTCAAAACAAAACAAGGATTGATTGAATCGTTGCTTATTTCATTTGGTTTATGTAATGCACCTGGGACATTTATGATCGTAATGAATGATGTTTTTACGGCTTACATAGATGACTTTGTCATTGTCTACTTAGATAATATTTTAATATTTAGTCGAACATGGGAAGATCATATAATGCATGTCAGGAAAATCTTTGAACTCTGGGAGAAGGAGAAGTTGTATATAAATATGTCTGAATGTGATTTTGGAAAAACTTCTATGGTATATTTGGGTTACATTGTAAGGAATGGTAAGCTAATGATAGATTCTACAAAAGTAGAAGTTTTTGTGAAATGGCCCAAGCCAACCACTGCCACAAAAGTCAGGAGCTTCTTAGGAGTAGTACAGTATTGGAGTAAATTCATTTCTAATTTCTCTTTTATAGTAGATCCTCTACATGAATTAAAAAGTGTAAAATGAGTCTTTCAATGGGGAGGAAAGCAACAAAAATACTTCAAGACATTGAAGGAAAATATAAGAACCGCACCAATATTTTCTCTGTTAGATATACAATAGCCATTTGAGATTCAAATCAATGCAAGTGGATAAGGCATGGGAGAAGTCTTGATGCAATGAGGTAAACCTATATGTTATCATTCTAATATTTTTACTCAATAAGTAATTAACTATCCAACATATGATAGGGAATTGTATGTGTTGGTACAATGTGTTAAGAAATGGAAGAATTACTTAATGGGAAAGGAGACAATAATTCATACAAATCTTCAGCCATTACACTATTTTAAGTCATAGACCAGGCTACAACAATCACACCATTTCAAGTGGATGGGTTTCTTTGAGCAGTTTCATTTGGTATTCAAGTATAAGAAAGGTATTCATAATAAGGTTGTAGACATGTTGTCAAGAACAATGATTAATGCATCTATAATACTAAGGTATAATCCCTTAGCTCATGAAAGTCATGTTGAACAATGTCCAAGGGATGATGATCTTAAGGATGCATATATGGATTTAGTTAATGGAAATCAATAGTTATATTATCATGTGCATGACAATTTATTATATCATCTTGGGAAGTTTTGTATTCCCAGGGATGAAAGAGTAAACGTAATTAGAGAATCTCATACATCTGTCATTTCTAGTCATTTTGGGGTTGGAAAGATAATAACATAGTTACAAAGTTATTGTTATTGGCCTCAAATGAATGAGACAGTTTCGAAGTATATAAAAGTGTGTGTTATGTGTTCCACAAGAAATCCTAGTAACAAATAGTTGGGATTATATATGCCACTTCGAGTACCTTGTCATCCATGGGAAAGTATATCCATGGATTTTGTAGGGGTGTTTCCAATGTAAGGGAAAGGTCGTGATTATTTATATGTGGTCATGGATAGATTCAACAAAATGTGTATTTTAATTCCATCCAAGAAATATGTCGCAACATAAAAAACAACACATATGTTCTTTTCTAATGTTTGGGTTCATTTTGGGTTGCCTACATATGTTATAGCATATCAAGGTGCTAGATTTTTGAGGAGTTTTTTGTTTCATTTATGGGAGATGATAGACAGTAAGTTAAATCAGAGCATATTTTTTCATCGACAGAAAGATGGACATACAAAAGTAGTAAACAAAACATTAGTACATTTACTTCGAGGATACTACAACAAACATCCTAAGTTATGGGATGAAAAATTGCCTTATGTACAAAATGTGTATAATCATGCCATGCATTCTTCTACTCAGGTAACTCCTTTTGAAGTATGTTTGGGTTACTTTCCTAAATCACCTATGGATTTTGATTTCGGAGAAACAAGTAAAGAAGATAGACCAGATGATACAAATAAAGCTAAGAGGTTCATTCAGAGGATCCAATAGGTATATCAAGCAGTATAGGAACAATTGGATAATATCCAAGCCAAATATAAGGCTCGGAATGATAAATATCACGTTGATCATCAGTTTCAAGTTTTTTTTCAAGTATAGTTACATATCACCAAGGATAGAATGAAGGGTGAAGTTAAAAATCTTCGACCAATATGATACAGTCCATTCAAGATCTTGGAAAATATTGCTACTAATTTCATTCATTTACATCTAACATCCTACATGCAAATGTATTCAATGGTAAATGTTGAGAATTTGAAACTTTATGAGCCTCATATGATTATGGATGAAGATTAAAGTAGTCAGGTTCCGACAATTGATGATGTTTCTCTAGATTACTTAGACGAGCTTCAGGAAGATGTTATTATTAACAAAAGAATTAGGACTTAAGAGAGAGGTGATGTGGAATATCTTCGAGTTGGTCTTAAAGGGGTAAAACCAAGAAAACAAAGTGGATCGAGATCGAAAGGGTCGGGGAGATTTACCCTCACTTAATTGTTGAGTAATCGAAACTTATGGTGGTCCAAAAGGATTCCAATGGGGAGGAATGATCCAGGAGGATATTGAACACTCACAGAGGTCTAGGTAGATCCAACATTCTCACAGAGGTCCAAGACGATTAAAAAATGATCAAAATTTCATCGTCTCAAATGCTCTAGAAAAGGACTTCATTGTGTAGACCTCAGCGATATCTTCTAAAGAAGAAAAAATTATATCAAATGGAGTTAGTATGCAAACATTATGGCCGCTAAAAGTTCAACTCAAGAGGGAAAAAATTCAAAGTCAAGGTGACACATATCACCAATAGAAGGGTGACACATGGCATTCGTATATATTATTGGGTAGGGGATGTGGAGATTATACAATTTAAGTGGTCTAATTGGTATCTAACATGTGGCACTTGTAGACCAATAAAATACTACCACTTGGCAGTATCCCATTGGCCTTCTATGGATAAGGTTGTTTAAAATAATGGTTGAGAGCCTAGAGGACTGAACCCGGGTCTCTCTCATAACATTCCAATGAACTATCATTAAATCATGTATTTGAGCCTTAACCATATATGGTTTAACATTTATTTGTGTTGGTTGGAGTTTTGGTTGGTAGGAAAATGTGATCGAGGGATAGCCCCCAATCCCATGATTAATGTGGAAACCGTAGTCCAAGATTCACAGAGGGTATATTATATTATACCATCACATATATAGAAAACCATAACCAACATACTATATATATGTTATATTTAAAACAAGAGCAAGGATGGGGGAAAGGTCCATGGGGTTGAACCTGTGACCTCTTCCCCCACAAACCAATGTTTTAACCAACATGCCCAAGGCACATTTTATTTCAGAAAGCTAACAATATTGTATTTAAGTTTTCCTTGAGTTTTAGATGGAGGTTAGGGCCATGCCCTATTTAACTAGGACATGGACCAAGACACAAACACATTATAGAGTATGGATTTCATCTCAAAGTTCATTCCATAGGTATCAATACTTTGGGATTGCATCGTAGTGTGTGGAAGATGTTCCTTAACGAAATTATATGAAGTTTATACTCATTTTTCTCAAAATTTCGCAAGGAATTCGATGGTGCACTTTTTTTTCTGAGTTTGAAAAACTAGTAACAGGGTCATTATAAAAACAGAACCAGTTAAGAATTAATAAAGAGATATCAATTGGAAGTGGACCCAAAGACGTAGCCCAAATTAGGTGAACTCTGTGAAAAAAATTTGTGTATGTGATTTTGGTAATTTTTGTTCTATTTTTTCTCATTTATATTTAAAGTTGTTTATCATTGAAGTGGATTTGGATAGATAAGTAAATTCACATGTATTATGTAATCAAACAATGGTCATTATTATTTCAAAATCAAGTTAGATGATTGTGTGAATTAAATAATAATTAGCATATAAGGATTTTTTGGATGAAGTTGGTATCATATTTGGTTTGAAAAGTCTTTGCAAGTGAATGCTTACAAGATCTAGATTCAATCTTGGTAAAGGAAAGCTTCAAGTTATAAGTCAGAGATTCAAAAGAGATTTCGAAGAAAAATATGGCTTCTCAATGAAAGGAAGTAGAAGATCCTCCCATGAGACCCGAGGAAGTTATGGCTACACAAAATTTAATGAAGGAAATAATAGATGATTTATATTGAAGAATTAAAAATATTGGTGATGGAGAATCTTCGATAAAATCTAAATGAGGAGGTGAAGGTGGTGGACCTTTATAACCCTCTTCATAATCATCCTCATCATCATCTACCAATGGAGGAAGTGAACATTATTCACATAATAAGAATTTCACTAAGAAGTATTCTCATGCTCATAATTTTGCCTTATTGAAACTACATGTCAAGTTCTAATTGTCGATTTATGATGAATAATTGAATGCAAAAAAGTTGGACAATTGGATCAAGCAGATAGAGGTATATTGTCGGGTACAAAAGATCATGGAAGACATTGAAAAGGTACAATTGGATAATCTTCGTCTGGGTGACACATACTTGATATGGTGGGAGAGTAAGACACAAGTTGATCTCGTTCAATAGGGTAAAGTTATTTCTTCTTGGGATGAATTTAATACTACAATAAGAAAAATAAAATTATCCATTTTCTTGTGTGCAAACTACAATTATAGAATGGAAACATATAAGGAAAGGAAAAGGAAAAAATGTCCAAGTATATACACAAGAATTTAAGAAGAAATAATTATCATTAAGAATTATGTTATAAACTCATGAAACTCTTTCAAAGTATATTGGTGGCATGCACTCCTATATTTGACAAACCATCTTGATGTTTAACCCTACTAAAATTGATGAAGTGTTAGTACAAGCTACTCATATATAGGCTAGTAAGGTGAAGCATGTGATTCAATATAAGAAGCCACACAAGTTCGAGAAGAAACCTAAAGGAAAATAGAAGAGTAATAATTAATATACGGTAAAGAAATATAAAGAAAAACCTACATGTTTTCATTGTAAAAGAAGAAGGCATGGGGAAGCACAGTGTTGGAAGATGCATCTAGAATTATGACCAAAGAAATTCCATGATAAAGGGAAATAAAATACTATTGCATTCACTTTACAAGATATGGGATTGGATTTAGGAGATGAATCTAAGATCCTAGCAATGGGAAGCAAAGGTATATATACTAATAAATCTAATTCTTCAGTTTAATTTGATAAATTGGAAAATGTTATTGATCAAAAGAAAAGAAGAAAGATTTTTCATGTCAAGGTTGTAGTAAAGCATAAAACCATAGATACTTTGTTTGACAGTGGATCTCAAGTTAACTTAACATATGAAGCAGTTGTTAAGAAGTTGGGTTTAAAGACAACACCTCATAGAAAACCATATCCATTAGGTTCGGTGTGTGCCATTGCTAAGTTGCAGGTTATGAAGTAGTGTAATATCAAATTTGCAATTACAAATAAGTTCTTTGATGAGATTGAGTTAGATGTTGTACCTCTTGAAATTTGAAACATTATCTTGGTTATTCCATATCTATTTGATAGGAAAGCTATATTTTATTGCAAAGAGAATAAATTTCACCTTTTTAAGGATGGAATTGAATTCATTGTTAGAGCTCATTGTACTAAAAATAATGTTTCATAGTGAGCACATGATAAATGAAGAGACACATGAATGCGATTAAATATTGTGTTCTCGTAATAATGAAACAAAAATAAGAAGATATATTCGATGTTGTTTCAGGTTGTGATCCAGGTCATAAACAAGAGTTGGTCAAAATCATATCTAACTATGATGAATTATTTCAGGAACCTACAGGGTTTCCTCCTAAGAGGTAGGTTGAACATGAATTCTACTTGCAGCACGATGATCCTCTTCCTAACAGTGGTATGTATAGGTCATCAGTGCTAGAGTATGTAGAGATAAAGAATCAAGTTCAAGAATTTCTCAATAAAGGAATCATAAGGCAAAGTCCCTCTCCATGTGGATCTCCTATTGTATTAGTTCTAACGAAATATCGTATGTGGAGGTTTTTTATTGAATTTCAAGAACTGAACAAGATTACAGCATAGAAAAAATATCCTCTTCCTAGAATTAATGATGTATTGGAGCAATTAAAGAATGTTGTTTATTTTACTAAGATATACTTGAGAACTAGTTACCATCAGATCAAAATTGCAGAAAGTGATGTATGGAAAATTGCTTTCAAGACATAGCATGGGTTGTTTGAATGGTATGTTATACCATTTGGTCTATGCAATTCACCTTCGACAATTAGGAGGATAATCAACGATGTGTTCAGGACTTACATCGATGAATTTTTCATTGTATACTTAGATGATATTTTGATCTTTATTCAAACATGGGAAGATCATATAATGCATGCCAAGACAGTATTTGAACTCTTGGAGAAGGAGAATTTTTACATAAAAATTTATAAATGTGAGTTTGGAAAACGTTCTATGGTATATTTTAGTTACATTGTATGGAATGGTGAGCTAAATATAGATCTTGTAAAAGTAGAATTTATTTTGAAATGGCCCAAGCCAACCACTACCATAGAAGTCAAGAGATTTTTAGGAGAAGTACAATACTAGAGGAAAATCATTTCTAATTTATCTTTTATAACAACTCCTCTACATGCATTAACAAGTGTAAAATAAGTTTTTCAATGGGGAGAAAAGAAGAAAAACAAATTTGAGAAATTGAAGGAAAATATAAGCATCGCACCAGTTTTGGCTCTTCCAGATCTACAACATCCATTTGATATTGAAATCGTTGTGAGCGGATATGCCATGGGAGTCATCTTGATGCAACGAGGTAAGTGTATATGTTATCATTCTCATACTTTTACTCAAGCAGTAATTAACTATCCAACATATGATAAGGATTTTTATGTGTTGGTACAAAGTGTTAAGAAATTGAAGAATTACTTAATGGGAAAGGATACAATAATTCATACAGATCATCATCCATTACATTATTTGTAGTCATGGACCAAGCTAAAATGATCATGACATTTCGGGTGGATGGGTTTCTTACGACAATTTCATTTTGTAATCAATTATAAGAAAGGTATTCATAACAAGGTTTCATACATTTTGTCAAGACCAGAGATTGATGCATCTATAATATTAAGGTGTAATCCATTAGCTCATGAAATTTATGTTGAAAAATATACAAGGGATGATGATTTAAAGGATGTATATATGGATTTAATTCAGGGAAATCAACAGTTAGATTATCATTTGTATGAAAAATTATTATATCATCTTGGAAATATTATATACGTAGGTGTTGACGGGCGAAATTGAACGCTCGCCAACTGGAAGAGTGGATCCAGTCCGGGGCTGTCTAAATAACCCAATCTGTTTGGGATAACCCACCCTAACGGGTTTAGCACCTTCGTTGGCCGATCTAAGTCCTAGAAAAACAAAAGAAAACTACTCTAAATGAACTAATCTAAAAAAAATAACAATTAAAACAAACTAATAAACAAATCTGAACTACTAATATATACAATTTACTATCTAATACTATAATAACTCTACGAAATTTAACATTCAACTATCAACAGAATTAAATCTTAATCACAAATGTACAATATTTACAAATTACAGATTTAGATGAAAACCTGAAAAAATCATTTGTAAACTGTCCTAAGACAGCAAAACTATTGTTTTTTTATTTTTATAATTTTATGAGAAAGAAATAAACTGAAAAACTATCTAAGCTAAGCAACTAAAATGATAATTCTAACTAAGAATCTAAACTATATATATATCTAAATAAACTACTTAAATAACACTAATAAATTAACTATTAAACAACATATAGCAAACTAACCTGAAGTAACGCTTCAGGTTTTTCCTGTGTATGATGGTCGATTCAGCTGTTTGGTAGGAGGAAACCCGCACCAGATTCTCCACGAGCTTCTCGTAAATGGAAAGTTGTTGTGCTCTTGAAATATAAATAACAGGACAAACAAGACATAAAAGATTACAACAATCTTATAATTTACAAATCGTCGCAGCTAGATAAACCTGTATGCAAAGACTTGTACAAAATGATTTATTTAACGAAAAAGGTAAACCTGTAATTCATTAAACTGAAGCAGACTAATTGTTGTATTTCTAAATAAGAGAAATTATACATGGACAACATATAAATCAAATCACATCAACGTGCAATGAATCATGATAGCTAAAGTAGTCAATAGTTAATTGCAAACTGATATGCAGAAAACTTGAAACAAAAGTTTGATATATTGAAAGCGAAAGCTGTTACAAGACATCAACTTTCATCTCAGTTTGAATCATAAATCCATAGTATGGTTCTCTCCACAGTGATCATGATTGTTTTACAAAAAATAACCAGTATTTAAAGACTTCCCACAGGGTAAAACATCCCTGTGGGAATTATCAAAACAGTTTACAGAAAATCTGGAGATAATCTCCCAAGTCTGACTAAAACTAACACCCTATAATAAAACTGTATCAAAAAAACATCTCTCAAACTGCCACATCATGCCACATTGATCATTGTAATTTGTATGCACCTGAAAGGGGACAAAAATAGACAAGATTAGAGGATATTTTGTTGATAAAATTGACAGGAAACTAATTTTTAAGACTAGCTACAGAATCTTGTGATTCTGTAGCTGGTATAAATTGAACACAGAATCATTTTAAAACCAATTTGAATCTTAAAGAATTATATTCAAACTATTAAACCAATATTTGATTGCTAATTAGAAACCAAACGAATCATTCAAAAACTTGTATGAAAATTAAAACAAAAGTAATCGTGGTCAATCGACAGGTAACAGAGATACATGTACTCTGTTAAATATGTTATCACCAATTCGGGTAACCAGAATCGCTTAGATAATTTGACAGCAATGAAATCATTTTCATGAACCAATTCCAATCAACACAAACAGTAACCGATCGAACAAATCATTTATGCAATCGTTTATGTCGCCTCATCCATTAACAAAATCATTGTCGAATCACAACGAAATCAACATAATTGTTTTTTCAAATTAATAGAATTGTATCAAACATATACCAATGATCATGCTAATCATGGCACGCAGCAATCATTTACAAATCAAATCAAACAGGAATGAATCGAAACAGTTTGGGGGCGACACAATCGTTATGAATCAACACACCTCCACGATTTTAACAAATAGATATTTTGCACAGGTCGAATAAAATCCAAACGAGAATATTGATTCAATACAAAACAGAGTTGTTCATGGTAAATTGAAGTCAACAGGGTTGTTTTGAGTCTATTAGGAGCAAAGGAAACTAATCGAAAGGAACAAAATTGATTCAAAAACAAACCAAGCCGAATAAAAAACCAATCAATTGCTTATACTAAGCTGGGCACGACAAAATTGTATAACCAAATCATAGATACATTTGAGTTTAGTAAAATGAATCTACTATATAGGATCCACAACATAACCATTTTTGATGATCAAACTATAACATAATCATTTCAAATGTATTAAAGCGAATAGAGCTAATTTGAAAGCAAAACCAAATCTGTTATATTAATTCAGGCAAACTTATAAGGAAAAATTCATATTGAAATTCATACCTAGACAATCAGAAAACAACTCGGTCATGATAACTTGGAATTGACGAAGGTTGTTGCCTCTTCGAAATTCCTGAAGACAATCGAACTGGTGGTTTTTTGTTTCTTTTCACTGGCTTGTAACCTATCATTCTCCTTCGCCAGCACTGTCACCTATTCTTCTAATGCCTTGATCTTTGATTGCAACAGGGGAACGTCGGTGTAATAACGCTCCAGCCACACATTACATTGGATACATGATGTTTGCTCGGGCTTTGATATCACAGGCGAGGGTTTGTTTATATCACCAGGGGTTTCATTAGGCAGCTTGATTCCTGGGTAGTTAGGGTTGTTTTTGAGGTAAGGGGGTAAATTAGAGACATAGTCATAGGGTTGCTTAGAGCATAGGCCATGGGAATAGGGGTACTCTTCAGCTAGGAAATGCTCGATATCGGAGTCCGAGTCCTCGCTCAGCACTATGGACTTTTGGTCGACGTTTGGCTTAGGTTTATTCCAGGCAAGTCTTGATATCAAACGAGCATTTTTCTTCCCTTTACTGTTGACACTAGGATTACCCTTGACTTTCTTACTCACAGGCTTTGTGACAGCCTCAGTCTTGTCTTTTGTACATGGGTTGGTTATGATGTCGAGTATATCAATGTTAGGGCAGACCGAGGGTTTGGTAGGGGGTAGAAGGATATGAAATGGCACGGGTGGCCAGACCAAAGTCTCACTGACCATAGCCTTATCAATTTGAGCAGACTCTGGATTAGCAAAGCCATTTCTAGACAGAAAGGTTTGCTAATTATCACGATGAAGGCTCAAATGGTGGATGATGATGAGTTTAATTAAGCCATGGTGAAACAAGCTACTATCATCCTTCTCGTGTTTGAATCTCTTAGACATCTTATAAAGACTACGCAAGAAGTAATGTGGCATATTTAAAGGATAGCCCATAAAATTCATCAATAACCGGAGGTGATACAGAAACACCAAGCCATACCGACTTTCACAGGTCACAAATTGTTTCACAATTACCAAAAGATCGTGCCACCTGGGTTTGAAGGTAGAAATAGGCATACCTTTATCACAGGAAACAACCTTTCTTGATACGAACAGTAATGGCCACGGCACCTCATCAACTTTGGAATTTTTAAACCACCTTTGGCCTGTAGCCGACAATCCTGTAGCAGAGATTATGAATTCTTCATTCAGCTCGAGCTGTATGTCACCGACTTTATCCCTACACCTGTCAAAGGTGAGAGAAAATTGTTGGGCAACCAAAAGTTTGAAACCCTTGAACCTCTGTATAAACATAATCCAACCACTATTTTATAAATCCTTTCGAGCATTATCGAATAGTAACAGAGCTTGGTTACCATTTGGCTCTATGCGCACCACCGGTGCCATAGACAGGAGCATACGGTGAGCGAGGTGAATGGGTCAGGGTTTGAACAGAGTATACACAGGGGTAGAATGCTCACAGGCTTAACCGAAAACTAGCAAAGGTGAACTGGGATAGGGGAAAGCATTAATGACAGAACGTGCGAAGGTGGTGGAGCTAGTTCAACCCATGCAAAATAGTCATATCCCATAGTACAACCGCCGACGCATAAAACTATTCAAATATTATTGTCGCATATGTTAAAAAACCATGCCACTCAATCAACCAATGAAATCTATGGTAAGTCGATCAAACATTTGCGCAAGCTATAGTTTTACCATAGTTTTAAAACCAAAGCAATAATTTGAAATCAACACCAAGGGTTCGATCAAGTGTTGTATGAAATGATTACACCAAGGGTACAACCACAATCGCCAATGTGTTTTCATGAAACCAATGTGTAAAATAAATTGATGAAAGAACATAGAAATCAAACCACCAATGCATCACAAACTTGATCACAATAATATCATCACAGTCTTGTAAAACAAAGTCATATTAACAATTTAAAAAATACCAAATGAATAAAGATCTTGGATTCTTGCCAATTGTGCGAATATAATCAAATTGGAAACGCAATGAACGCATAGATAAGAGTAACCATTACAATCCAGTGACGATTTTAATGTGACTTTGAAATTAAATTTTTCATGCTTGCAGTCGTGAAAACGAGAACAAAGGTAAGTGTGCAAATGCACGAAATAATAGTGTCGTTTTTATTCAAAGATTGCGATGAAAATCAAGGGTTGCAAAACACTGGTGTAGGCATCTTATAAGGACAGTATAAAAATGCGAAATGGCTTCCAACAATGGTGACACACTGGTAGAAGCAGTTATCTCTGCCGAAAGAACAAATTCAGATTAGGATAACAGGAATAATTCCAACAGAAATAACCAGAAAATTGTTTAAACATCATCAATGATCAAATATTCCAACAGTGTTTAAAGGATGAAAACTGATAACAGTCTTAAGATAAGTGAGCCACGATATTAAAGATAAAATCCCCAATACTGTTGACAGAGCCACTGCTGCCAGCAGGCGTCCATAGCCTCGACAGGGTTTCCATTTAACCCACTCTGATATCCGTATCCTGCTAAGAAGTTCTAGATCAGAATAAAGGACATTTTAAGGTCAAGTTATCTCATATTTGCGAATTTTCGTATACCCGACATTGCTTCGCTGCCAGCGAGCCTGTTCAGTACCCCGACGAAGTTTTCTTGGCGTCATGCATGCATTTACCCGCTGCTAGCAGACCTTTTCAGCATCCCAGCGGGTTTACAAGCACTTCTCACAGCTCTTTCATGTTTTAATTTTTTAAAGATATATGATTGAGCGGGGTGACGCTGAAAATTACTTTATTTTGACATATTTTTTAGAGATCTTAATGGAATTTTTAGGACTTTCCTTCATTAAGATCCATAGATGGTTTATTTACCAAACCAACTTTCTAAAGCAGGGAGACATCTTCTGAGTCATTCCCTTAAGGAACAGGGACATCGTAAAAATATAATGGATGATCGTGACAGGCTTTGCTCACAGATCAAAATCAGTTAACTTCTTTCAAACAACAGTTTTTTGCCAACACAGATGTAAATTTCAAAAGTATATAATTGATGTTTATACAATTCTTCAGCAGTCACTTCAGTGAAGGAATTTTTTGTTTTCTTTGTCTGAACAGTTTCCAAAATTCAGGTATGTGCATTTCCAAAAACAAAAGTTGATAAGCGCAAAGGAGAGATCAAAACCAAAACAGGAAAGAAAAAGCAAGCAAAAGCAAAATATGTACATAAAATACAAAGGTTGTCATCAAGCAAAGTATCTTTTCAGAGCTTGGCCATTCACCGGATAGGTGTCAGGCTGCCCTTCTAGATTTTGTAATTGGAAAGAGCTGGGACCCAATTTTTCAGCAATTAAAAATGGTCCAAGCCATAAGTTTTGAAATTTCTTGTGCTCTCCCTTTCCCTCATGTGGTTTGTCCCATTTCAAGACGAGGTCACCTACTTTGAATTTTCTATCAGAGGCAGAGTTACAATCGAACCATCTTTTAACTACTAGTTGATGTTGATCTAACTTACGTTTAGCTTGGGATCTTACCTCTTCCAGCTTCATCAAAGCGTTAATTCAGTTTTCCAAAGGGGGACAATCTTGTTCTTGTATTTTCTATGATAACTATAGTGAAGGGAGAAGAATGTGTGGTGGCAGAATTACTTCTCTGCCATAAACAAGAAAAAAGGGGGAGTTACCTACAACAGTTTTTGGTGTTGCCCTATCAGCCCAGATCGCGTTTAACAATGCATTGTGCCAGTTTTTGTGATTCTCAGCCACCGTTCTCTTGATGATTTTAATCAAGTTCTTATTTGTTGATTCTGCCAATCCATTGCGTTGGGGTTAATAGCTAGAAGAATACTTTAATTTAATTCCTTTTTCTAAATATAACTTGCTCATCTCAAGAGATGAAAAGTAAGAGGCGTTTTCGAATACTAAACAGTCAGGAATACCAAAACGAGTAATAATATTCGAATTTAGAAAGGCAATTACCTGACTGGTATTCACAGTCCTTAATACGATAGCTTCAGACCACCAGGTAAAGTAATTTGTGGCTGTTATGATCAACTTGTGTTGTTGTGAGGATGGCGGGTTGATTGGACCTATAATATCAAGGCCCCATTGCTGAAAAGGGGAGTCTACTGAAACGGGCTGCAAAGGGAAGGTTGGTTTCTATAACTAACCTGATGCTTTCTGACAAATAGTACACTTACGACACAAGGCATGGGCATCTCTAAAAAGTGTGGGCCAGTAATAACCGGCTCTCAAAACCTTATGGGCAGTGGTGTCACCACCAAAATGCCCACCAGCTTCTCCTGCATGCAATTCTAGTAAGATTTTTTCTGATTCGTCTTTCTCAAGACAGCACATCAGTACGCCATCAAAACTTTGACGAAACAGAATACCATTAACCAAATG
Source organism: Picea sitchensis (assembly GCA_010110895.2). Lineage (NCBI taxonomy): Eukaryota > Viridiplantae > Streptophyta > Pinopsida > Pinales > Pinaceae > Picea > Picea sitchensis. Next base: position 42,471 of record SNQJ01S0096894.1, read on the forward strand.
AAAGGAGGTAGACTTTAATCTTAACGCTCTTCTTTTAGTGGGGTCCAGGTGACAGGGGGATGACCCATGTTCAAGACAGAATTTTATATTGTCATACCAAGGACTGATAGAGTTTTGAGCACAGCAGATTACATTTTGATCGTGTTGTCCTAGGTTTGACATATCGTTTTCTTCTTGATGTCCTTCGGCTGAATCAAAAACTAACTTGCATAACCCTTGGCCTCTCACTATTTGAGCTAGGGTAATTTATATGTCGTATTACTGTAAAGAAGTAACCCAGTTAGCCCTCTTTTCTCCCAGTTCTTTCTGCACTAACAGGTTCCTGACAGCGGGATAAGGGACAATAACTTTCATACTGGATTTCAAAAGATAAGACCGGAAGTGCTTGACTGCTTTGAAAACAGCATAGGCTTGTTGATCTACCACTGGGTAATTAAGTTCCATGACTTTGAAAGAAGATCTCATAAAGGCAATGGGTACTTCATTATTTTCGGTGTTCTTTTGAGTTAGGATGGCAGTGTAGGAACGGTCAGAAGCAAAAGTGTAGAGCATGAAGTCTTGGGAAAAGTCGGGGCTCATGAGAGAAGGATTGTCTATTATGGCATTTTTTATCGCATTAAAAGGTTGATTTTCTAGGGGTCCCCAATGACATTGTGCGTCTTTCTTAATTATGTTCTACAAAGGCCTGACCATTTTGGAGAAGCTGGGGACAAATCTCCTCATGAAGTTAATCTGGCCTAAGAAAGACTGCATAGATTTTTTGGATGTAGGAGGGGGAAGTTTCGTAATGACTTGAGTCCTTTCGGGGTCGATAATCATCCCTTTGCTTGACACAATAAACCCTAAGATTTTACCCTGTTCTACTACAAAAATGGATTTTTTAGGATTCAAGTAAATGTCGTATTTACGACATCGCTATAGAACGGCTCGTAAATGAGCTAGATGATCGGTTTTGTTTTTAGAGGATACAGTAACATCATCTAAGTAAACTAGGATGGACTAATTGATTAAGCCTCGGAGAGCAATGTCCATTGCTCTCTGGAAAGTGGCACCAGCATTAATCAATCCAAAGGGCATTTTTTGATAAGCGTAGGTGCCCCATGGAGTGCAGAAGGTAGTTTTAAGTTGGTCTGGAGGAGACATCAGGACTTGGTTGTACCCCGAGAAACCATCCAATAAGGATAGCCTCTCAGAACCAGATACATGTTGAAGGATCTGTTCCATGGGTGGGACAGGGTAGTTGTCTTTATGAGACGCTCTATTAAGGTTTCGGAAATCAACGCATAGTCAGATTTCCCCACTTTTCTTCCGAACAGGGACGAGGTTAGAAACCCATTGAATGTGCCTAACAGGGAAAATAATCTTAGCATTTAGGAGTTTATTTAATTCTTTTTTGACGGTCGGTTCGAGCTTAGCGTGCATTTTTCTTATTTTTTGTTGAAAGGGTGAGGTTTGGGGTTTCATAGGAATGACATGTTGTATGATGTTAGGGTCGAAATTTTTAAGGTCATCATACGTCCATGCAAATACATCTTTAAATTCTTCGAACAATTTAATAAATGCATCTTTTTCTTGTTGAGAACACCCTACCCCTAGATTAATGCACTGAGGATTGTCATTAGTTCCTAAGTTTACTTTTTCATAACATAACGAGGAACTATTGGTTTTACAGTCAACCAACTTTTTGAATTTATCTTGAAGATTGTAAAATTTCTCTAATCTAACTACAGACTTAGGGATCGAATTTACCATGTCCGATGAAGATTCAGGAGTTCTAGGATCTGGTATTACCGTGAAATCGCGTAAATTGTCGTCGTGAGTGCATTCATCTATGACCGTGACTTGAAAATTTTCTTCCATATGCAGGAAGCTAATAATCTGTTGATCGTCGTCGAAGACTCCAATTCGTGATGTTGTCGGGAAAGGATGGCCTAAACAACAGCTCGACAGAGAATGCATCCGGGGATAAGCCTTCTGCAGGAAATAGTTTAGAAGTTGCGTTAGCTAATAGATCAGCTTCTGAATTATTCAATATAGGAATAGAATTTATATTGAAAGCAGAAAATTTATTCATTAAATTCCATACCTCGGATTGGTAGCTCCTAAGATGCGGAGACAAACAGTGGATAGAATCTCTAACCTGTCTAACGACGATTTCAGAGTCGCCAAAGAAAGCAAGATTTTGAATGTTCATGTCTAAATATTTTCTGAGACCTTGCAGTAAAGCCTCATATTCTGCAGTGTTATTAGTACATTCAAATTCTAGCCTACATGCAATCAATGTTTTGTTACCTGCCGGATTGATAATAACGCAGCCTGCACCAGCTCCTTCTTTGGACTTTGACCCGTCAAAATAAAGAGACCAAATTTGATTTTTATCGGGTGCATGAGATCATTGTGTAGAAGTTGTTGGTTGCACATATGCTACAATCTCGGACTGTTGTTCTGGATTAGTGATAGTTGAAGCCTCGACCATGAAATTGCCAAAAAAGGTATCCATCCCTTGTATTTCGGGTGAATCAACGGAAGTTGTAAATGGTTCATTTGGATCGTTCAGATCTGTGACCATGAAATTAAGGTAGCGTTCACGATTTACCTTGATCTTATTAGGCTTGTCGTTCTCTAGAAGCCATAGGTGAGACCAATTTGTCGCGAAATAGCTATGTAGCTGCTCCGACCAGTCCCTACTTAGAAACAGACCATACACTTCTGGAATATCCACAACGATAATATCAATAACTTGATGAACTTTGGGGTTAGACGATAATCTTATAAGCACATTCCTTAACTCGCCTATGACTTTAACATTGGTTCGATCAAGCTGGATGATTTTTAAAGTAGATGGTTCAACTTCGGCGTTAATATTTTGGCACACAGACCATGGCATCACATTGGATGACGCTCCTGAGTCTACCATACAATTGTGCACGTTTTTATTAAATATTTCAAAAGTTAATAGAAATGGAGGCACATTTCGGTGAGTGCTAAGGGTGGATTTTGTGGTTTCTTAGTCGCCATTTCTAAAGCTACTTTATCCACATTATTTACATTATTTACATTATTTACAGGAAGGCTTCCTTTGTCTTAAGGATCAAGATTACTTTTAGTGGAAGTCTTCTGAGGAACTTTGTTCTGAACAACCTTGTTACTTCTTGAATTACCATTTTTTCCATTCTCTGCGATATTCTGTAACATTTTTTGTAGCAAAAATGGAAATTTCAATAACTCATAAACAAAAATGTTAGCCCTTAAATTTTTAAGATCTTCAACTAAATCATAATCTAATTTGGGGTTTACATGACTCTGTTTAGTGTCAGCTGGTTTAGATTGCTCTAGAGGCAAAGTCATAGTGTTTTCGGTAGAAGGTTTGTTTGTTGTCTTACTCCTAGTATTGTAGGGATGGACTATCTCGAAGTTAGCTTGAAAAATGCTATCTGAGAAGTGTCCAAAAATGTTTGGAGAAGACTTCTCTTCTTGAACTGTCTCTTGTTCAATTACCTCCTCAGGAATCTCAAGAGGCATCTAGTTATCCTGGGCTTCTAGAATCGTTTGAAGGGCGTATTGCAGACTTTCTAGATTAAGGCCCTCAGTGGTTGCATTGTGTCGGTTGGTGGGAAAAGGTTTCCTGAACGGGGGCTTGTAAGGCCCTTTGCTTGAGGAAGCTTCTTCAGTCGTCCTTTCCAAGTCTATAACTTGATTCGACAATTTTTGAACGACTTTAGTTAGGTTTTCTAAATCAGAGCTTTCAGGTTGTATTTTACTTTGAGTAGGTCTAGGGAGGATTTCGATCTTCTTTTTGGAAGATGAACTAGTCTCTGTTTCATTTCTAGTAGAGTCTTTTAGACTAAGTATGTCTTTTTCAATCTAGTTGGCCTCCTCAAAGGCCTCTAACAACGTGGCTTTCTTAGATCATTCAACCCAAATAGCTATACTTTGATGTAGTTCTTTAGTGTAGTATGCTATTATAAGATTCTCGGCAGGCATGGAATCCGCAGGGATACAGTTTTTAAGTGTTAAGAATCTTTGATTAAAGTATTTAATTTTCTCTTTTGGGTTCATTTTTAACCTAGAAAGCTCCATAACTAGGACTTCCGGTGACTTATCGTCTCCGAATTTTTCAAAAAAGCATGACTCGAACTTTTCCCAAGACACGATGGTATGGGGTTGCTGGGCAAAGTACCATGTAGATGCATTGCCCTCGAAAGTATAGGGGAACAACCTACAGACTACGTCTTCATGTTTGACATTGTGGAGTCTTATGGCTAACATAATTTTTTAATGTGATCTTCTGCGATCTGTTTAGATTCAGGGTCAAACTTGGGAAGCCACTTCTCCAGATGTTTGGGTAAGGGATTTTGATCTCCAAGTACGGCTATCGCATCCTGGTCGAGCCAATGTCTAGCAGGATTGTTCTGGTTGGCCATTGGTGTAGTGGGTGTGGAAGGCTGCGAGGGGGAACTGCCTTTGTTAGAAGAGTCTTCTCCAGAAGAAGAAGGGGATGATGGAGGTGGTGAGGGTGGTATCCCAGATCCTCCTGCAGCAGGATCGAGGATTGGATCTGTAGGATTCACAGTGAGGTTAGTGACTCCAAGTTTTTCTCTGATATGAGATAAATCTAAAGGTTGGTCCAAAGGTCGATTTGGTTGCCTCAAACGGGCTAAGGCACTATGTGTTC
>SNQJ01S0096896.1:0-19195 GCA_010110895.2 Picea sitchensis
AGCACCCACTAGAAGGAAGCACCAACTCCCTTGTTTCTCTAGCACCAACTAGAAGGAAGCTACACCTCCCTGTGTTCAAGCACCCACTTGAACCTCTGAGGACACCAGTCCTCCCTATCACCTCCCTACCACCCTGGTTTATAAATATGAATTAATGAAACTTATTACAGTGATATTGTGTTCAACAACAGCTTACCAGTCTCATCACTATTCTGCAAGATTTCGCTGCTCTGTTTTCTTCACTGTCTTCCTGCACGCATCCTCTTCACTTTTCTCTTCTTCAGCCTCTTGTGCTTTCTACGCCATCCCCATTCCATGCACCCTTTGTCTGCTCTCCCTATCCACTGTTTCACACCCCTTACTTCTTCACACATGCATTACACCCAACAACAACAACAACTTTCTCTTCTTTGTTCCATATTCTTATACTCACTGTGCATCTTGTGCATGCTTTGTGTCTCATGGTTCTGCATGCTCTGCATGTCGAGTGCTCTGCCTGTTCATCATGGAAACTCTTCATCTTATCTGGTGGTTTTCCCATGCATTCATCATCACTAGATGTCATGCTGAGATTCCTCGGCCTCTCTGGCAGTCGAGACTCTTCGTCTTCTATGGCATAGTTGAGATTATACTTTCTACTTCAGTTACAGACTTCAACGCTCATCCACTTTTCAGTCCCTCTAAGAATCATCTTCATTCACTGGAAGAAGCTTGGAGACCCTTCATCTCCTCTGGTGATCACACAGAGGTTTCTTCGAATCCTCTGGCAGAGACCATCAGTGGTTTCTAGCAGTTAGACTACAAGGAGCAACATTAGCCCTCCGATCATGCCCAAAATCACCTACACCATTGGATTGACTTCATGTGATCTTACGTTTTTTTCGCCAATTCGCATTTTGGTATTTTGGGATCACCAGGGAAAATATTTGTTACACTCCATGTCCTGATCCCTGAAACTTCAGAAAAAGGGAGCTTGTCTATACCAGCTCCTTCCCCCACGGGACCACAGGCGGTGACCACCGGCTAGTTCGAAACTGTATATCACAATTTCACATTTTAGGATTTTGGCGTTTCTGTAGTGAAGTGTTCTTGACACCTCCAAGTTTTGGTATATGAAACTCTGAAATGGAGTCGGATCAATGGTTCATACTCCTAAGTTTCTCTTTTTGGTGAATCGGCATTTCGCGACTTCGGTTTCGCGATTTCGGGATTTTTCCCTTTCGATTCATCGTGACTTCAGCATTATCAAATTCATGATCATAAAATCTCCGAAGTGATTGAATAGTTCACATAACCTACTGAGATGGACGGTTGATGGGATTTCGACGTTTTTCCCTTCAAGTTTTTCGAGACACACAATGGTCCCTTTCGGCATTTTGGAGTTCAGGTCATCGTGATGGTGGAGTTTTTTCTTCCTATGTAAAACTTTGAAATAGAAAGTTTCGATGTGAGGTAAACCTGCTGACATCACACGTGGATTGACACGTGTCGAATAGCTGCCATGTGTCACTCTAATTCGTGACTTACATATGCCTGAAATGTTGAATCAGCTTGACACTTGTCATTGCCTGAATGTGCCACATGTCCTTAGCTGACGTGGTTTGCTGACGTGTCTGTCTCAGGATTTCGCATTTCGACACTTCGAGACTCCTTATGATGAGAGTCTATGACTTTTCCATCTCCCGATAACCGAAATCCCGATATGATGTGCCTACTTCTGGAATTTCATCGTTTCGCTTTTTGGCACTTCGGGACTCCTGATGTTGAGAGTCTCTAACTTCTCCATCTCCCGGTATCCAAAATACCAGTATCCATTACCTCGAGTAATGCACCTATTTCAGGTTTTCAGGATTTCACATTTCGACACTTCAGGACTCCTGATGACGAGAGTCCATGACATCTCTATCTCCCGGTAGCCAAAATCCTGGTATTCAACATTCTGAGTGATGTGCCTTGTTTTTCAGGTTTTCGCATTTCGCAACTTAGGGACTCCTGTAGTGGGAGTTCTTGACATCTCCAACTCCCGGTATCCGAAATCCCTGTAGTCGAAAACTCTGAATCTCTGAAATGAAGTTTGACCAAAACTTTGATCTTGCTATTCGATCATCATTGCATTGTTGGTCTTCCTTGCTTGCCTGTTTTCCATCAAATGAACAAGCATACCTTCGCATACTCTCATCTTATCAAGCCAGTGTTGCATCGTCTTCCCAAAAGACTTTTGGTGCCCGCTTGGCACATCCTTCCTATACTCAAGTCATTATCACTGTTGTACTTGCCATCAATGACAAGCATATATTGTCTGTAAAACATGCCAACAAGATCAACACCTCTGAAAAACAAGTGTCGGAATGATGATATTCAACCCTGAATATTGTTGTCTACAATAAGACCCTGCTATCATAAAAAGGAATTATCCTTGGGATAAATTAAGGAGTGAATGAAAATTGAACTATCTCAACATAAACTCAAAGAGAAAACCTTATTATGCTTCTCCTTCTATCTCCTCTTGTTCCTCCCTTTCCTTTTTCCTTTAAGAAAATTAGAATTGGTTGAAGTAGTTGAACCACCTCATTAGTTAAGTTAACTAAAACCTCAACCAACTTTTTAGTTAAAATGGGAGGAAAGTAATAAATCATAATAAGGGTTTTAAATAAATAATAACTAGTAGGTGGGACCCCTTGTGACTCCCATTTAGCTCTTAATAATTATAACATAACTAGTCAATTAAACAAGAACACTTCTCCTTGTGACTCCCATCATCACATGCACATTTTGAAAACATATCTCATTTATATTTGACATTGTTTTCAAAGATGCATAACTCATATTTCCAAAAATAAAACATGTTGTCCAAAACTTTTGAAGTCAACTATCATCAACAATAGATAAAATAAAAACTCAAAAACCATATTTCCCACTCTGAGATGCAATCTTTCCTTGATTTTTGCTGTCACCTTTTGATTTTCCTAAATTTTCCTTTGGTTGCGCTGAGCCTTTAGGTCTAATCTCATTGATCACATGAGAATGATCATCCCTCAAATGCATCCAAGAAGACACGGATTTATCATATCCATTGGAGGGTAAGGAAGGGGCAACAGTGGATTTTTCTTTGTCAGGGGCATGGTGGGCCTCAGTTTTCAATCTCTTGCTAGCATGGGAGGATTTCATTGGTGAGTGGGAAAGGGAAGCTTGGACAACCTGATTTTTAACAGGTGGGGAGCAGGTAAGGAAAAATTGGGCCAACAACGATGTTGGGAGACTGTCGGGTGGAAAATCTCTTGCCATCCGTCATTTTCGGGAACCCCGGGTTGAAATGAGACATGAGGGGTCACGGGGATACTAGGGGATTGTGGAGCTTGGAATGGAGGCCTTTTAGGCCTAGGTTGGACCACTCCTTGCCCAATCCAATTGAAAAATATGGCCTGAAACAACTGGCCTAACTCTTGTGAGTCAGTGTCAAAGTGTATGGAGAATATTGGCCTTCTTGAGCCTCTGTTCCAATTACCTCTCCCTCGGTTTCCTTTTCCATGGCTACCTCAGCTGAAAACGATCATTCCTGCATGCATTATTGATTAGAAAATATTCCTTTTAACAAACATACATGATAACCCTTTAAAAATATGAAATAGAATTTGTCCCAGCAACATATCAGGCTCATGCAATCCAATACACATAAATAGTTTAGCAGTTGTCAATGAGCAAGGGGTGAATAAAAGGTCCTGGGATATGCGAGGGGCTTGTATTTAGAGAAAAATGATAAAATGAGGGGGAAAAGAAACATGGTTACTACTCAAAGACCATAACAATCAAGTGTTATGCAAACCAAAGAAAACATCATTGTAATCCAACCAAGAAAATGCAACTCTAAACTGCTTCAATACAAAATTATTCTTGATTGTAATTAAATTTAAGAACATGGAGTGAAAAATGAATGTGGGAAGGTGAGGGGGTTGTAATTATCGAAAAGAGAAATAATGGTAGGGAAAGAGAGTGATTATTGTTCATAAAATTAATTAAGTGATCCATAAACCATTCTGTAAAAGGAAACACACCAACCAAATGACCACTGAGACCTAAACAAATATTGTGCATAGTTCAAGCAATCCTATGCATTAACTTGCTCCCTGCTTGTAATCAAATATCAAACATAGTGTCATCAAACAAGACAATATGCATTCCAAAATAGCCTCTAGGGGAGCTCTGTTCATCTCACTTATCCATTTAATATTTTAAAACACTTCCCACATGAATAAACAGTAAACCATTTTGTTCAGCATCAAAATCAACCACTGCCCACGAATTATTTCAATCATCAAATACAAGCTCAAAGGTTGTGCTCAATTCTGTGTTTTAATTCATTTAATAATTGAATTGCAATGAGGTTATACTGTCACATACCCTATTTTTGTTTCTTCTATGAAACATGATATTCATCAACGGACAACCACATACAACCATCAATATTTTAAATGCTATATCTTGACTTGCCATTTAAACTCACAGATAGCCATTACCATTCAACACATATTATGATGTGGAATACACAGACATCCAATAAAATGCAATAGTATTTCCATGACTATACAGGTTCAATCACTCTGAATCTAAAAATTGAAACAAAGAAATCAGATACAACGAGGCAACAACAACATGCCCGGTCTCATAACACAAGTCAATCAAATTGAAACAAAGCCATGTTTAAAAACCCGTGACCTTCTCTAATGGCGCAATCAAATAATATCGATAACAAGTACAGTGGATAACCATGCCATAATTACTACGATGCAACATTCCCATTTGAAAATTTTAAAACACATAGTCACAGTATCATTAAATCAACCTAATATCTCGAGTTATCAATCCAATACAAGGAGGCAACAACAGTATTGCTCAAACTAATCAAACTGCAACAAAATCATACTGTGTAAAAACTTGTTCCCATCCTTTATGATGTAATCAAATAACCGTATAATATATAGTGGATGGAAATGCCATAGTCATCCCGGTTGCAATAACCATTTGGCCATTAAAAACACATAGTCACAGTAATCATTGACTTATGGTGTAGGAACGCCACACATACCAATGCATCATGCACGAAACATCATTAATCAATTGTGAACTAATGTTGAGTTAACATTCCGATAAATTCAATGCAAAATATAGTGACTATGTATCAACCCCATTCTTCAATCAACCAAATTCAATGTTGAGTTTATCAATTAGACTGTCATAATAACCAATTGCAATGACTAAGTACTAATAAGTAAAACATTGTAAGGATAATCAACAGAGACGAGTTAATAATAGAACATTGTCGACATTGTGTCACCAATTCATAACTATCGACCATGTATTCAGCATGACAAAATGGGTTTCCTTTATCAAAACCGAGCTTGGAGTAATCAAGGATTGGCTCTATGGACCAACACAGGGAGACATGGAGGCGCCCCTCCAACATCAGGTGAGAACCTCTATGACCAATGGTGCATGCACAGGCTATACCACAAATGTCTTCGCAGACAAGGTGACAATCCCTATGATAGAGGAGGCTATGAACAGAGGAGAAAGGATTCATTTGGCCTTGTAATGATACTTAGCATGCACAGGGTATAACCCTTGTGGCTCTCCCATTCAACCAACTAACGACACTGAGGTGAAACGAAGCTGATAAGAAGTAATATGGCCCACTGCGTGACCATTTGTAGCATCAAATAAACCAATACCCAAGTAAATAATGCGCAGTGACACAGGTCATTTTAAACCCATCAAACCCCATTAAATCCAAGACTAGGTATGGTGATACAATGTGTGAAGGCCGCCTTCCAGTCTAGACCAGATGAAACCCTCCACTAAACCGACAAGGATGACATAGAGCCTTTATGGATGCTAACACTCAGAATGACCAAATACACTGTAACTTCAGACATTATCGCAGAGAAAGCCACCAACGATTCATTCCAGAAAAATCACAATTTTACACAGTTTCCATACTTAAGGAACTAACAAACCCACATCTGAGCCAATATATATTTAATAACTAGAGAAGACTTATAGATGGAAAAAAAAAGACATACCTGTAATCAAAAGCACCTTAAATGCGAATTGGTTGAACGGTTCTCCCTCTGCTTCAAAGTTGAAGCATAACCATAGAAAACACAGTTGAACTATGGCCCGATTAGGTTGGTGGCCAGTGGAAGGATTAAGGGTGACGTGTAGTAAATTCATGTCGCCTCCATCCCCAGTCTATTAATTCTTTAGTACACACCAGCAAGCTTCCCATTAAGTCAATTAATTAAACTATGTATCGAAACCATCACCCACTAAAACCAATAGCGCACCCCATATCAAACTTATTCCATAACATAAATCACCACTTCATATAACTCAATCAAATCGCATAACTATTAGCTTATTTCTAGGGTTAACAATGACCATTTAAATTTCAATTCATGTAGAGTAATATATAACATAGTTTAATTCATTTCCTTTTTCATTTGTTTATATTTCTTTTTCCCTTTTCGAACTGCTCTTTAGTATTGTTACTAACATGTCTTTTGTGTAGGTGTCAAAGTACGAGTCCAGGAACAGATAGCAATAGTAGAAATGGATAACATAGACAATCTTAACATGCGATTAGAGCTCTGAACAAAACATAACATGACTTACCCAACATTCACTTGTCGCATATAGAACCAACACATAATAAGCCCAATCCATCACCAATAAGATCTCATCAACCATGTAAGTAGTGTCGACTAGTGGCACAAACATCAAATAAGAGCCAGATATTATCTCCAATATACAAGGGGGTCCCACCTACTAGTATTATTTAGCTTTTATAATAATAGGCTTTAGCAACACTTTGTGGGCAAAACTTCATTGTGATTTTAATCGTCAACTCACAACAACCTCCCAATTTTTTGTTATTAGCCTCTATCCAAGACAAGAAATTGGGCCCCTTTTAATTCTTCCAAGCAGAACCCTCGCACTCTCTCCCTCATGAAAATAGCCACGCCTTATTTCTCCTCACCCTACCTCGCTTTATCCATTTATAGTTCATCCTCAGATCACTTCTACTTGAAAATCCACACTTCCGCAAGTTCCCTCTTCCTGCACTGACACATAACACATATCCTTTATTTCACCTATACATTGGCATGCCATTGATTCCTTCGTAAATTCATAAGGCACCTCCCTTTGAACTTATATAATGCACTATCGTGCCTCTTCCAAACCTCACTGACACACATCTTCATCTTCAGCGAAGTTCGCATGACCAATGACGTCTCACCAATATTGGTCACATTATTATATTCATCGCACGTACTCCTTTCACTACCTAACTTCGTTATACTTGCATTGTTGCATCACATAACAATGAAGCTCTCTCCATTTTGCTTCGTTACATTGTTTATTGGTGAGGTTCACCTCTTCTTCATGACACGCTACCCATTGACAATTTTCCCTCTCATGTTGCAAATGTGATAGCAGAAGGATTTTCACCCCTCATCGTCATCAAGAACATTGAAGACAATCAACTTCCTCTCGCCAATGTTGTTTAAGTCAATGTATCCCACTTCCGTCTTGAGTCTTATCTCGTTCCCATCCCAACTCAGACATTTATTGTCATGCTTGTTGATCAATCTCCTAAAAATTTATGGTGACTTATCTCTTCATGCCTAATTAAAATATCAGTCACTAATCACTTACTGTATCTGACCTTCTCCATATTACACTCAGGATCAAGTTTGCAGTGTCATCAATAAAGTTCTTCACACACATGGTACTAGAATGTTTGTTTTATGTTTTTTGATGTTACAAATAAATATTTATTGTGAAATCCTTTCCTAGAATCATATGGGTTAATCAGAACACCTACAGGTCTTGTGTTGGTTCTAAAATGTACTTCAGGAGAAATCTGGTAACTTCAACTCCTAGACAATACTAAGTTCTCTGAGTGTCAATTGGTAGTTTTGGAGGACATATAATTTCATGTGACTAATGCATCACTACAACATTAATGGATGAACTAAGTCCCGATTCATCATAGATGACATAGGGACTGACGAAATTAATTATGGGTGAAGCAACAACGAAAGTGGGACCCAAATTTCCATTAAAAAATGCCTCGTAGTACATTTTTTGGGTATCCGTTAAAGTGAAATTTTCACCACGAAAATAGGTTATTCAAATTATTTCTAATGTTTTGATTCGAATGCAACTTACAGAATCAGAATTCGACACCCGAAAGTGCTAGAAAAAACTGCCTAGGGTTTTTCCCCAAACCGGTCTAGTCAGTCGTTTTGCAGGTAAGATGTTTGTGTGGCATGGTTGGTTGGATTACCAGGAGTGTATCTCTACATTTGTCACGACACAAAATAAAGTTCCCTGACTCAAATTCGTACGAGAAAGTTATGAATTTTTAAAATTTCCTCTAGTGGCATCAACAATAAGTTTGCTAATTGTTTCTCTCCTCGCACACCAAGTTGTTCTAGGTACCGAGCGAAGGAGTATCACACTAAACATTATCATGATGAAATATAAAGATAAATATGATGAAGGATAAATAACAAAAGATGGAGGAATGATGGAGGAAAAACAAATAAAATATTTGGCAAATGTATGAAGCAGAGATCTAGAAACTACATGATGATTGACTGTCAAACTCATGATGACGAAGATGCCCTCATACCGAAAGCTAGTCTTCATGATGCGCAAGACACATATGGTTGAAATCCGTGATGACTCACTAGATCTAGGAGACAAATTCAAAATGTAACCATTATCCTTGTTTCTCATCATCACAAAGAGGATGAAGACAAACATTGGAAGACGAAAGGTCAACAAGGGAGACGAAAGGCCAAAGGTCTTATTGAACCTCAATAAAACTAGAATATAACCCAAAGAAAGGGATTTTGTTTCTTCCAACATTGTACACCTCTGAACTACTTCAAGAATACAGTGTCAACTAAAATTGGAGAGTTTTCCTAAGAATTTTCATGTACTATTGTTGAAACTGTTAATATGGAGAAGCCCTTAAGGCCAATTTTTGATAGAGAGAAGAACTTGCATGTGTGGCTATCTTTTGCTGCAAACTATTTCAAGCAAGATATATGTTGTTCACATGGGTTGTAAGAACAAGTTTTTTTATGGAATATTCTGATACAATATATGTCTTCTTGCAGTTTTGTCATTGTTTCTTATATTACATGTCCTGAGCGAATGAGTTGTTAATGTATGTGATTTAGTGACCTAGACTATTCTGGTTATATATTCATGTCCATGTATTATCTGAATTTATTTCTTCATTTTAGCTATCTAGGTGAAGCTACTAGTAGAGTTAGCTTCATGTCACAACTCATTCACTTACGTTAATTCGCTCCTAGCTAGGATAGGTTAGCTTAGAATTAGATTAGGCCTACATTTAGATAGTCTTCATCAACATCTTATGTTTGCACAACCACCCATCACTCAACCTCATCAGTGGACCGGGGCCCAACTGGTAGAACCAAACGAGCAATGGTTTTCAGGACAAAATATGGAAGGGTTCCCTATTCCAAACAGTGAGAGTCCTAATTAGGACTTCTTACCTGGGAGAACCTGTTACTGTTGTTGGGAAAATTTAGACTTGTCAACAGAATTGGCGCTAGAAGGAGGGATGGATGAAAATCCTGCCCACGTGGAGTCATTTAATTTAACTCTTAACTAACCCATGGCTCCTCTCTGTAGATCTGTATGGGATGAACCTATAAGTCTTCCGAGACCTACTAAGGGAATTCCCGTTAAGACAGTCAATCTCTTGTCAAACCCAAAATTCGATGGTGAAGGGCATGTCTTTGAATTTATGCATCTCAAAATATTTGACATCGCTCGACGAAATATTGATATTCTACAAGACAATGAAACATGTCGATTTTTCATCCTCACATTAGAAGGGTGAATTAAATCTTGGTTTAGGACATTTCCAGTAAAATCAATTCATAGTTGGAAACAATTCATGGAATTTTTTATCATTGCTCATGAAAATTATGTTTATAACGAACTTGTTGATGAACTGGTAGAAATCTGTAGGATAAGGAATGAATCTGAGAATGATTTCTTTCGAAGAGTCATGCATATTTACTGTAGATTTCTTGAAAGTGATGAATCCTCAGGACAAGAAATATTTGATTAGTTTTCATATCTCATCTCTATTTATGAAGAATGCAATCTGAATGATCAAGCCATCTCTTATTCACAAAATTCAGACCCAACAACAAACTATATAGGGGGCATAATATTCTACCATCACTTCAACACAGCTGCAATGAAATCTTTATCAGTAATTCTAGACCCCATATCCTCAGAGTGTGCACCATGTAACGATCCCCCTTCCAAAAATCATGATCATATTCTGGTATGTGATCAACCTCTCATTGAAGAAATATCGTCATCTTCAAAATCTGAAAACCTTCATGCACTGTATACAATTTTTTTCAATAATAATCATCCACATGAGAATCCATCTTCCTATCATACAGTACACCCTTCGCATTACTCCTTTAGCAATGAAACATTGAATGATATACCACATCAATAAGTGTGTCTAATTGTGATCGATCAAGCACTAATCCTTAACAATACTTCATCTGGAATGCATCCCTTTGAAAGTCCTTTGCAATTCAAATTTCCGGAACTTGGTGAATCACAATATGACTTTGATGTCCCTATTTTTGATGATTACTTTCCAGTCCCAGAATTGAATGAAAGCATTGACCTATCACTGATTGGTCCTATACAATATGAGATTTCTGACCTTGATAAACATATTCTAATCTCTTAAAATCTAAAGAATTTATAGCACCCTGATTTTGTTGATCGTTACGAAAAAATCATTGCAAATGAAAAACCCATCACCACGCAAAATACAAGAAACATTGAGTTGATTCAAGAACTTTCGTCATCTCAATCTTCTCTAGAATTGCATGTTACTCCTTGGGAGAAGATACATCACTTACCCTTGGATTCAATCTTATTTCTCCAACACTCTTCATGTGATTTCATTGATGTTATAGGACAAGATCTGGAGTCACATTTCATTCAATGTTTACATTCAACAATCAGATATCAGTTCTCCCCTCATCATGCAGAGTATGTGAAGTTTGGACCTAGGGATATCTACCTTGACAATGAGACATTCCAATTTCAACCGATGATTATGTCAATTACTCATTGTCTTACTTTCGTCCCTGGGATGAGAAATACCACCCACTCTGAGACTACCTTACAAAGTACATTTCATGAAATTTTCATTCATGAGCCACATCAGGTATGTATCTCGTTGTTTATTTCCTTCCAGCAATTATATAGCGATCATTTTAAATTTTATGACACAATTGAATCTTGGTTGGCGGAATCCTACATGTCTGCATGTATCACAAATCATAACAATTCCAAATTAATTTTTTTGAGTGGAGACTCACATGAATCAATTATTTCAATCCTGCATCCCTCACTACTGCATTCTCCTCAATTGGCCTTCAACCAATATGATATTGCAGGTTTGGAGTTGCTTGATTGGCTTCACTGGCACTACACTTACACCTAGCCTTCTTTCGACCAATATAGGTTAGGTTAGGATTAGGACTAGCATAGTAATTTTTGCTTACCTTATGCTTTCATAATTTATATGTTGATGTCTTTTTCGGTTTTAGCGTAATTTTTGTTTTGTTTTGATCGCTTCAATAAATATCACTTGTTGCGATTAGTCTAGTTTGCAATTCAAGTTGCTTTTTGATCCGGATTATTTTTGGCATGAAATGAGAGAGGAGATATAATAAAGAAATGTACATAGATATCTTGGATATCCAATATTATAACATAAGTATATTAGAGATGCACTCATAAACATAGATATATAGTAATACATAATTTTCTATTAATGAGCGAAAATGTACAAAGACTATAAAATACAAAGTGAAAGACTCGCTTGAATGGTGGCAACTTATCTCTGAGAAGAGATGTGACGACTACTTGCATCCGTGAGAAGATTATTTTACAATGAGTCTCCAAAGGAATTTTTATCATAAATAAAATCCAAAACCTTGACCCAGGAAGATGAAAACCCAACAATTTTGTGGACCCCGTTTTGGGTAGTTTGGTGTATCAACTTTTCGAGAGCATATCTTTGGAATAATATCTCTGTTTGGGGCACACGATAGCTCATTGGAAAGGTATCATCGAGGAGATTCATTTTAGGGGATCAATAAGAGCCTTCAGCTATAATTTAGAAGTTTGATCCCGAAAAACCTTCATTTAGTCCCTCAAAATGGCCTCAGAAGTTAAAAACTGCTAAAAATAGTAAATTGCCAAAATTTCCAGAAAATGGTTTTGAGCGAGTTGGAAAAGGTTGGTGGCCACCAATATCCATCTGGATCACTTTTCATCAAATATTTATTGTTTTTCATTCAATGCTTTTCATTTTCCTCTAACTAAAGTTTGTCTTAATCTTGGTTTTTATCCACCTTCATGAGGAAAGCATGTGCAGGAATTCTCCAAGAAATTCAATTGAAAAATTCACTTGTCTCATCAACATTTACCTTGACATTGATAGTTGGGTAGCTAGTCACCACAAAATGCCTAAATAAATTTTTTTGGGGAATGATTTACAATCTGTTCAAGATTAAGACTGGATTGAAGGAATTACATCAATTATTCACAGCCTTTCTCAAGATTGTGTCTATCAAACAAAATCATTAAAGTGATTGTGACTCCCTGATTAGAGGTGTGCTTATAATTGAGGAATAGGGCATTAAGTGTCAGTTTCCCTCTAATAATTATATCACAATGATATTTAACCTCACGAATAGTGATCAATCAAAGGTATCTCAAGCACACTTTTCTAGGGTAGAATGGGTGATCATCATAGCTATAGTAATTTGTTGCCCAAAAGGAGAAATTCCACCAGACAAACCAACATTCAAGCTCAAGCCTACTCTATCTCCTAGAAACTGGAATGGGTGATACTCATGGCATGGTATCATACACCTAGACAGATTTTGGTTATCATTTTCAGATTAGTGTGGTGAGGATTTTTCAGAAAGGTTTTCCGAAGTTGATCATGGAAATATATATCCATTTGAACAGAAAGACAAGATTCAAGAAAGACACACTTCTCAATAATGTTGGAACTGATTATGAAACATCATAATTATGGTTGTCTAAGAATATCATTATGTAAAATCAATTCTAAATCTTGAAATAGTGGAAAGGAAGTGAAATTCTCGCAAGGCAAAATCAAAGAAATACGATAGACAAAAAAGTGGGATTATGACTAACCCTTGCTGTAACACCCCAGGTTTTGAACCCCCATTGTAAATAATGTATTGTTACAATGATGAGAGTCCAAAGTGCCCAAACAATTATTAAAAGAACAGTGTTCCCAAGACATGCAATGTTTTTTATCATTATTAATAATAAGTACATGGTTGGTTGCTAGACAGACGAGGACTAGAGTTATAGGGGGCTATGATTCCACAAGAGAGGGGGCTTGAGGGGCTAAGTGTTTATTCCTATTTTAATTATCCCTTTTGTCTAAGGGAGGGGATTGGTTATGTGAGCTTCTTGGGGGAAGGCCAGGAGGTTCTTGATTCCCCATGAAGTTACTTAAACCCGCCTCTAGTCTGATGGGGGGGTTCTACTAATGGATTGTTCGTTGATTTCATGTACGTTTACTCATTTCCCTCACACACTTTCATGCACTCACCTACCCATTAATTGATCCATTCTCATCTGCATATTGTCTTGGGAAAGGGAACCAAATTGCTGAAGAATTAGCCACGATATGGTGGGTTGTAGTGGTCACTGGTGTGATCCAACCGTGACTTGAGGCCTGCATGTCTGAGATGCATTAGCCTATATCTAGCGTTTCTCACAGTTGTGAGTCCTAAGAGTTCCATCATTGAGATTTTGGACCAGCTGTGCTGGAGCTCGAATAAGGAGAAGGACTACCTGAGGGACTGCATGGCAGAGAAGGGTGGAGGTTCATTCTCTCGGGTGATGAAAGATGGGTAGAAGAGAGATGGGTACTTGGATTGTTGTGAGACCTAGGAAGCCTGTGAGAGCTTGGGTGATGACTGTTTTTGGAAACCAAGTAACACTCTGGAACTGTCCTTATGGATTCATAGCCCTAGCTCAGGGGTGACACTGCTATTGAGTTTTGGAATAGTAGTGTCTATGGTTGGTTGGAACATGCTTGGTATGCAGCTATTTGGTGTCATCTTTCATAAAGATAAGTGCTCTTTGTTATGGTATCATTTACATGTATATGATTGTATTTTCGTTGTATATTTAATTATCGTTTAATTGAATATTTAGACTATGCATGATTGATGACTATTGTTGTGCATGTCGTTAAAGTATTTTCTTTTATGCATCCTTAAATTTTAAAAAGGTATCAGTAAGAGAAAGAAGTCTAAGGGTGGGCTTGAAGGTAGCGTACCTTGGCCTGTGAGTGGCTGGGTATATTATAGTTTGGTATCAGAGCTTATGATTGAAACACCATGCAGGTATGGGCCAGGTCTGTTCGTCAGAGTTTCGTGATTGAGATTAGAGTCTAATCGTGAAGTTGAAAATAACAGGAAGAATGGCGTTGAAAAAGCTACGCAGGAGTTAGATCATCATAGATCAATTGCAAGGGGTTCGAAGGTTCATGGCAGTCCCCCTTCAAATTCAGGAGTGATCGCCATTGTAGGATCAAGAAAGATATGGGATCGTTGGATCGGAGGACAGGTAAACAGGGGTCTTCTGATGTAAAGGAAGCAAGGGTTAAGGTCAAAACTGTCGGATCCCATGGGAGAGAGAGATCAATAGACAGGAGGCATTGTGGGGAACCATGTTGCACGGGAGATAATTTACCAAGGCAGTCCCGCAACACAAACCATAGTTTCACCAAGGGGTTACATGTTAGCATCAAAAGAATTGTCGGGAGAAAAGCGGGTTAATCCAAACCATAGATTCATACCCCCACAAATTGAAAGGAATGCAGTGATGTGACATGTCGATACTCAAGCAACAAACCTCCGAAGAGAATAAGTAGCCAGGGATCATCGATCTGTAGGAGGACATGCATCAACCGATCATGTTCTCTGAGTGAAAGCACTCCAGGAAAAGGTGAGAAAGGAGAAGTTGAGAATTGAGATTTTCGGACCCCGTAGATCTGAAATGAATTGCAGTCGTCTGATCCAAGAGGACACGCGGCAGAAATCCATGCACTTCAGGGAAAATCGAAGGTTGAGAGTTGATTTCTCTAAAGTACGAATACCCAAAGAAATCATAGTCGTCGATCTGTGGAAAACACGCATCAGTAGATCGCGAGCTTCAGATAAAAACGTTTCAGAAAAAAGTTGAAGTTTGAGTTTTTCGAAGTTCGGAGGCCTGAATGAATTGCAGTGATTGATCCTTGCAGTGGTAACTTTCGAAGCCCCAAAGTCTCGAAGTCTGGGGTTAACATGAGTTGTCCGATAAGCGAGACACATGGCAGCAGTTTTTTCGGTTCGGGAAATCAAAGTTCGGGATAATTGGAAGTGTGCTAGTGTGGAAACTCCCGAAGTCTTGAAGCCCGAAGAGTCGAAGTGGTGGGGTAGGATGATGTCACCAGGAGGTGATGTGGACCCCAGAATTTTCGAAGTGACATGGCTTGCAGACGTCACCAGGGATGACGTGGACACATGGGATTTGCACCACCTGTCAGTAAGTTTTGAGCATTTGGAGTATTGAAAAATTAGTTAGAACGTGACATGTGGCACCCGCCTGATTGGGCCACATGTCCGCTTCCATTATTTCTCCATGTGGCGACAGATCGTGCAACCCAAAGACTAGGCACTCCAGAGGGGAAAGATGTGACAGGTTGCGTTGGGTCAAAAACTCCTAAAGGCTGAAGTACATATTGACTGTTGATTCCAGAAGACACACGTCAAAGGATCGTCGATTTCGGGTGAAAGCACTCTGGGAGAAAGTGCAGGAGGAAAGTTTGAAACTTTTGAAGCTCAAAGAGCTGAAGCAATTCACAACCACTGATCTATGGGAGGACACCCATCAGAAAATCATGAACTCCAGTTAAAAGCGTTACGAGAGGAGGCAAGCGAGGAAATTTGAGACTCCCGAAGCGCGGAGTCATGAAGTGGATCTTGATCGTTGATCGTGAAAGAGGATGAGGACCATTGATCTGGTCCTGGCTGAAAGTTTTGAAGTCTCGAAGCTCTGGACAAGTGCTTTTTCAACTAAGTGCAGGGTCATGGTCATGGTCATATGCATATTGAGAGCTGAGGGAAGGAGGGCTAAGGGCCGAATTGGTTTTCTTCAAGATAGAAAAGTGCTAAGGAAGTATTTAGTCATGGTTTCTAGTCATGGTCACCTGGGAAGGTGGTTTGAAGGAAGTGCCTGCATAGGATGAAATTATGTGTCAGCCAAGGATAACAGGACACTGTTATTTTTGGAGAATGGGTATATGATCTCCATGAACAAAAAGAAATATAGAGACATGTAGCATGGTTTGGTAATTTTGTTTATCATATGCATTATTCTAACAAAATGGTTGCTTGCACATTTTGCAGAATTAAGGGGTTTAAACACATCAACTCACAATGTGTACTAAGGAAATGGAAGAAGGTGAGGGAGCCTCCAGTCATGATAAGGAGGCTGAAGGCCAGAATACCAGAGTTGGTAATGTAGAGATAAAGTCCAATGGACGCAAGGGAAAAGGAGAGAAGCAAACATTAATAGAAATGGTAAGAAGCCTGAAGATGGAAGTGCAGAGCTACAAAGAAGACAACGAGAGATTGATGAGAAAGAAAATTCAAATAAATGCTCGAGTGTTTCAAATCTTAGATCAGTTGAAGAGACAAACAAAGAAGGGATAAAAATCAAGACAAGAGGAATAAGGCAGGTTCCATGAAAGAAGGGATGATCGTGGAAGATTTGGTTATTCCAGAAGTACCAGTAGAGCTCATGGAAACCACTCACCTCCTTACTCAGAAGGAAAGTCTTATGCATCGAGATATCATGCAAGTAGTCCAAAGGTGTCTCTTGTTAGATAACAAAGAAGGAAACAAGAGGTAGATAGTTTGCAAGGAGAGCTAAGGAAGTTCAAGCCACCTTCCTTTGAGGGTGAAAGATAAAGGGAAGATGATGTCGAAGCATGGTTGCTTGGGCTCAGGAGATATTTTTAGTTGCATAACTATTCATCCAACCTAGAAGCCAGAATTTCCACCTACCATTTACATAGGAAATCTTCAATGTGGTGGGACCAACTGAAGCAAGTGGAACATGTTAATGAAAGTAGGATCACTTGGAAGCAGTTCAAGAAGTACTTCTAGAAGGAGTACCTCTCAGAGAATTTTTGTGACAAGAAAATGCAGGAGTTCTTTGAACTCAGGTTGGGAAGCATGACTATGGTAGAATACGAGAAGAAGTTCTTGGGATTGTTAAAGTATGTCAGGTTCATTGGTGATGAGAAAGTGAAAATACAGAGATTTCTAAGTGGACTGACATCCTTTTATAAGGAAAAGATCAAGTATGATGAACCCAAGACCTTGATTGATGCCATCAGGAAGGCTAAATACCTGTATGAGAAAGGCCAGGGAAGAGAATCCCTATAGAAATCTTGGAAGGACAAGAAAAATGTGAAGTCTAATCAGAGGAGGAAAGGATTCAAACCTCCCTTCAATAGGAATGAGCCTAATAGAAATCATCAAGATCGGTATGATAATGGATATTCCAAGAAGGAAGATTCCTTGGGAAAAAGGGGAAGACCACCAATCCAATGTTGGGGATGCAAGGAAGATCACCTGTACAAGGATTGCCCACATAGAAAAGATAGAGTGAATATTGTGCACAACATCCAAGAGGCTGCAACAGTCGAAGATATGGGAAGAATCAATGCAAATTTAACTGATCGACAAGAAGAGTACCAATCCGATATGATCGAGGTGGAAGGTAAGATCATAAATAAAATTTTTGTTATTTTCATTGATTCAGGAGCAAGTCATAGCTACATTGATCCTAAGATAGTGGATAGATTACATTTCGAGAAAAGTAAACTTGGAAAAGCAAGTTTGGTTTAGTTAGCCACTGGAACCGAAAGACGAATCCATGATGTGTTCAGAAGTTGTTCCATAAGTCTTAATGGCGTGAATACTAGTATTGAGTTAAATATCATACCATTGGGGTCTTATGATATTCTGATTGGAATGGATTGGTTGGACAAGAATCATGTTGTCCTAGATTTTCATAACATGGCATTTACATGTCTTGATGGAAATGGAAAACGGAGCACTGTGAAAGGAGTTCCAAGACCCATCTCTATAAGGGAGATTTCAGCCTTACAGCTAAAAAATAGTTTTAGGAAAGGATGTCAATTGTATGTAGCTAAATAGGAAGAGCCAGAAAATACAAAGGGGCCAAGCCTCGAAGATTCCTTGGTACTACAGGAATTTGAAGATGTATTCCAAGAAATACTCGGATTTCCACCAAGAAGGGAGATATATTTCTCAATTTATTTAGTGCCAAGAGATGCCCCGGTGTCAAAAACACCTTACAGAATGAGCACACCAAAGTTAAAAGAATTACAAATGCAGTTGGAGGAATTGTTGAAGAAAGGGTACATAAGTCCAAGTGTTTCACCTTTGGGAGCACCAGTACTTTTCGTCAAAAATAAAGATTGAACCTTGAGGTTGTGTATTGAATTTCGACAACTGAACAAGTACACTATAAAGAACAAGTATCCTCTACCCCGAATTGATGATCTCTTTGATCATCTAAGAGGAGAAAAGATATTCTCAAAGATTGACCTGAGGGCCGGATACCATCAGGTAAGAATCAAGGAAGAAGACATTCATAAGGAAACCTTTAGGACCAGGTATGGGCATTATGAATTTGTAGTGGTGCCATTTGGATTGACCAATGCACCAGTTTTCTTCATGTGCTTAATGAATGGCATATTCAGAAATTATTTGGATAAGTTTGTCATAGTATTCTTGGATGACATACTTATCTATTCTAAGTCTGAAGAGGAGCATAAACATCACTTAAGACTGGTATTGAAAGTACTGAGAGAACATCAGCTTTATTCCAAGTTGATTAAGTGTTATTTCTATCAAAAGAAGATCCATTACTTGGGACACATTGTTTCAGAGCAGGGCATAACAGTAGTTCC
>SNQJ01S0096896.1:19205-46963 GCA_010110895.2 Picea sitchensis
CAAAAGAAGGGAACTAAATTTGAATGGACACTCAAGTGTGAAAAGAATTTTAATCTGTTGAAGGAATTACTTACTAGTGCACCTTTGTTAAAGATTGTTGACCCAAATGAAATTTTTGTGGTATGTACAGATGCATGTAAGGAAGGACTTGGGGGAGTCCACATGAAAAATGGACATGTCATTGGATATGAGTCCAGAAAGCTTAAGGAACATGAGAGGAACTATGCCACCCACGAATTGGAAATTGCTACCATTGTTCATGCCTTCAGGATGTGGAGGCACTATCTGATGGGGAATAAATTTGAATTAAGGACAGACCACATTGGCCTGAAGTATCTCTTTGAACAACCAACCTTAAATTCCAGGCAAACAAGATGGCTGGAATGTTTAAGTGAATATGACCTCGATATCAAGCATATCAAGGGAAAGGAGAATAAAGTTGTTGATGCACTTAGTAGGAGTGCGCATATCATTCATGCTACTGCTATCAGTATGCATCATTCAGACTTGAAGAGAAGAATTTTAGATGGTCTTGTTATAAACTAGCATTACCTAAAAGTAAAGGAAAAATTACAGCAAGGAGATGTACAACATAAAATAAAGGAGTATGAGATAAAGGAAGACAGATTACTCATGCATAAAAATAGAATCTATGTTCCTAGTTCTGGAGAACTGAGGAATTTGGTACTGAAGGAAATGCATGATGTTCCTTATGCTAGACATCCTGGTTACCAGAAAACAATTACAGCAGTAAGAAGCTAGTTCTTTTGGCCCGAAATGAAGAAGAATGTTGTTGATTACATCACTCGATGTATGGAATGTCAGAAGGTGAAGGTTGAGCATAGGCACCCAACGGGTTTGCTGCAACCATTTCCCAACCCAGAGAAGAAATGGGAAGTGATCACCATCGATTTCATCACAAGATTACCCATAACGAATAAGCAACATGATTCAATCATGGTGGTGGTTGACAAATTAACAAAGGCTGCACATTTTGTACCTATAAAGACAACGCATACAACGACTAATATTGTAGAAATTTTCATGAAGGAAATTTCTAGGTTGCATGGGATACCTAGGACAATTGTCTCGAATAGAGATACAAAGTTTACCTCCAATTTCTGGAGGGGATTGTTTAAATGATTTGGCACAAATATAAACTTCAGCACAACATATCATCCCTGGATAAATGGGAAAACAGAGAGAGTCAATCGAATAATTGAAGACATGTTGAGAATGTATGTGATGGATAAGCCATCCAAGTGGGAAGATTACTTACACTTGGTTGAGTTTGCATATAATAATGGGTATCAAGCTTTATTGAGAATGAGCCCATTTTAAGCCTTGTACAATAGGAAATGTGATACTCCAGTAAGTTGGGAGAACCCAGCAGATAGAGTGGTACTTGGGCTGGATTTGCTCAAGGACATGGAAGACCAGGTGGTCAATATCAAGAAGAATTTAAAGGTAGCTTAGGATAGACAAAAATTTTATGCAGACAAGAACAGGACAGCTAGAGAATTTAAAGTAGGGGAGCATGTACTTTTGAAAGTGAAGCCCAATAAAAGATTTTTGAAATTGGGTAGTTGTACAAAGATGGAAGCCAGATTCTGTGGTCCATTTGAAATATTGGACAGAATAGGGTCAGTTGCATACATGATTGCATTGCCTGGTTCCATGAATGTGCATAATTTATTTCATGTATCATTACTAAAGAAATATGTACATGATCCTAACCATGCTATTGATTGGCATCTGATTCAGGTAGAGATGGAGGGAGACTTTCAGGTTCGGCCAGTACGTGTATTGGACAGAAAGGTAAAAATGCTCAGGAATCGAGTTATAGAGTTGGTAAAAGTTCAGTGGACCTGCTATGGTCCTGAATATGCTACCTGGGAGCATGAAGATGCCATGTGGGCAGAGTACCTGCATATTTTTGAATAAATTTGAGTTTTTGATCTCTATTTTGTATATGCACTAAGGACAGTGCCAAAATAAGGGGGAGGGGATGTAACACCCCAAGTTTTGAATCCCCATTGTAAATAATGTATTGTTACAATGCTGAGAGGCCAGAGTGCCCAAACAATTATTAAAAGGCCAATGTCCCCAAGACATGTAATGTTTTTTATAATTATTAATAATAAATACATGGTTGGTTGTTAGACAGACAAGGACTAGAGTTATAGGGGTCTATGATTCCACAAGAGATGGGGCTTGAGGGGTTAAGTTTTTATTCCTATTTTAATTATACCTTTTGTCTAAGGGAGGGGATTGATTACGTGAGCTTCTTGGGAGAAGGCCGGGAGGTTCTTGATTCCCCACAAAGTTACTTAAACCCACCTCTGGTTTGATGGGGGAGTTTGACTGATGGCTTGTTCATTGATTTCATGTACGTTCATTCATTTCCCTCATGCACTTTCATGCACTCACCTACCCATTCATTTATCCATCCTCATCCGCATCTTGGCTTGGGAAAGGGACCCAAACTACTGAATAATTAGCAACAATATGGTGGGTTGTATTGGTTGCCAGTGTGATCTAGCTGTGACTTGACACCTACATGTCTAATATGTGTTGGCCTGTGTCCAGTGTTGCTCACAGCTACGAGTCCTGATAATTTCAGCATTGATATTTTGGACCAGTTGCGCTAGAGCCCGAATAAGGAGAAGGACTTCCTGAGGGACTATGTGGTAGAGAAGGGTGGATGTTCATTCTCTTGGGTGGTGCAAGCTGGGTAGAAGAGAGCTGGGTACTTGGATTTTTGTGAGAACTGGGAATCCTGTGAGAGCTTGGGTGTTGACTGGTTTGGGAAACCAAATAGCACTCTGGAACTATACTTGTGGATTCATAGCCCTATCTCAGGGGTGACACTGATGTTAAGTTTTGGAATAGTAGTGTCTACGGTTGGGTGGAATGTCCTTGGTCTGCAGCCAGTTGGTGTCATCTTTCATAAAGATAAGTGCTCTCTGTTATAGTATCATTTACATGTATATGATTTATTTCCACTGTATATTTAATTATTGTTTAATTGAATCTTTAGATTATGCATGTTTGTCAACTATTGTTGTGCATGTTGTTAAAGTATTTTCTTTTATGCATCCTTAAATTTTAAAAAAGTATGGGTAAGAGAAAGAATTCCAAGGGCAGGCTTGAAGGTAGCATACCCCGGCCTGTGGGTGGATGGGTATGTTATAGTTTCCGCATTGAAGCACAAGGTTGTACAACTGAACTAGAAGTGTTAAGAAAAACTTGATGAAAGGTGTAATTATCATCCAGTTCCAGCATTGAAACCCATGTGAATGAAATATCACGAGTATTATCTTTCACATGGATTAATTGTTTCAAGAGGCTGCAAAATTCTAGTTGGTAAAAATGTGTGAATATCCTCTAACTTGTTGGCAACACTCAATCTACAATTTCGTTACCAGTCAACTGCATTTCCTAATTACATATTGTTGATTGTCTTTCACCTAAAAGTCTTGATTTTCAGTTGCAACAAGAAATTGGACCAAATTCATCTCTAACCCTGAATACGTCATCTCTCCTAATTCAACATTTTTATTCCCATTCTTTTATCATCATCTCTTCCCTTCAAAACAATTTGTTTCTTCAATTTTGATGTCTTATGACCTCTGATTATATTTCATGACATATAGAACTCTTACCTCCATTTTTATTTTCACATACATAACCTTTGCATTGGATGCAAACACGAATAAGCTTACATCTCTTTCCTATGTCATGAGCAGAATTAGGGATCTCTGTTTGAAAATGAATAAGATCTATTTGGGGATGTTGTGACAACATTTAAACCATCACTGATCATAGTGGTTAATCAATGGTCGTCCTTGCATATTGGTTGGCAAGAAGATCCTATGTAATGGAGGAACCATCTACACCCTAAGTAGCTTCTCACGTGAAAGGAAAAGTGGTGAAGTCTAAAGGTTGAAAAACCAAAAGGGATATCTCTATGTAGCCAGGTGTAGAAAATATACAAATAAATATCAAAAGTTGGCAGTCATCCCCTATCAGGCTAAAAAGGCCATCACTTTCCCCATCCACCTAATGCTAAGCATGCACTAAGTAAGCCGGGAAGGAATGGAAAGGAAAGTTTGACCAGACTAGGGGACATGCAGATATCTCTATCGGGGCTATGGATGCTCTCTTACAGTAGAGAAAGGTATTTGACATTGTGGTGACTCCACTGGGGCTATCGATGCTCGCTGGCAGTGGATAAAAACCTATGATATATCTATATACGTACCTGGTGAAAAATATTTATTTATCCCAAACCTATATTAGCCCCAATATGGAGATACCAACATGTATCATCGACACGGTTTAAGGAAATAAAATTCATCATCATTCATCCTCCATCCAAAATAGACACGATATGTTAGCTGATATGAAAGAATCACTAGTGAGCCCACCACGATGAAATCATTCAGGTAACTATTATGTATTATTCCCAATATTTATTGAACTCAAAAGTAAGTTTCATGACCCTCTATATTTTATGCTTATCAGATAGGAAAGACTAGCATATATTCTGGCTTTGCCCAATGTGTCGACATTTGTTGTGGCCCCACAAAAACATCCCAATTTTCTTGTCTTAGCCTCTATCCAAGACACAAAATTAGGCCCCCCTTTAATTATTCTAACCGGAACCCTCATGATCTCTCCCTCATGCAAATAGCTACACCTAAGTTCTCCTCACAATACCTCACCTTATCCATTTCTAGTTCCTCTTCAGATCACTTCTACCTGAAAATCCACACTTTTGCAAGTTCCCTCTTCTTGCGCTGACACATAGCACATTGAAGCACACATCCTTTATTTCACCTATACATTGGAATTCCATTGATACCTTCGCCAATTCATAATCCACCTCCCTTTGCACTTATCTAATGCACTATCACACCTCTGCCAAACCTCACTGACACACATTTTCATCGTCGATGAAGTTCGCATGACCAACGACCTCTCACCGATATTGGTCACATTATTATATTCATCACCCACACTCCTTTCAACAACTAAATCCCTTCTACCAGCGTCGTTGCATCACATAATGGTAACTCTCTTTCCCTTTCGCTTCATTACATTGCTTATTAATGAGGTTCACTTCTTCTTCCCAACACGCTACTCATTGAAAATATTCCCTCTCTTGTCACAAATGCATCAGCGGAAGGATGTATACCCCTCATCGTCATCAAGAACATAGAAGACAACTCGCTTCATCTCACCAATGTTGATCAAGTCAACGTAGCCCACTTCCATCTTGAGTCCTATCTTGTTCCCATCCCAACTCAAACACTTATTTCCACACTCGTCGATCAGTCTCCTAAACATTAATGGTGAATAATCTCTTCACTCCTAATTAAAATGCTAGTCATTGATCACTTACAATATCTGACCTTCTCCTTATTACACTCAGGATCAAGTTTGTGGTTTCATCAATAACTTTCTTTGCACACGTGTACTAGCTTGTTTACTTTATGTTTCTTGACATTACAACTAAATCGTCATTGTGAAATCCTTTCCTAGCATCAGATGGGTTAATAACAACACCTACATGTTTTTTGTTGGTTCTGAAATGTGCTTCGGGAGAAATCTGGTAACTTCGACTCCTAGACAATACTAACTACTATGAGTGTTAATTGGCATTTTTGGAAAACATATAACTTCATGCAACTAATGCATCACTGCAATATTATTGGATGAAATAAGTCCCTATTTATCATAGATGACACAGGGACTGATGGAATTAATTATGGGAGAAGAAATAGTGAAAGCGGGACCCAAAGTTCCATTAAAAATTGCCTCAGAGTGCATTTTTTGGGCATCCGTCAAAGTGTAATTTTAACCCCAAAAATAGGGTATTCATATTATTTCCATCATTTTGATTCCAATGCAACTTACAGAATCAGAATCTGACACCCGAAAGTGATAGAACAAACTACCTAGGGTTTTTTCCCAAATTGGTCTCGTCAATCGTTTCGCAAGTAATATGTTTTTGTGTCATGGTTGGTTGGATTGCCAAGAGCGCATATCTATGTTTTTTGCAGTGCAAAATATGATTCCATGACTCAACTTCGTACGATCAAGTTATGAATTTTTTAAATTTACTCTAGTGGCGCAGCAATAAGTTTGCAAATTGTTTCTCCCACCTCCCACACCAAGTTTCTCTAGGTACCGAGTGAAGGAGGCTCGCGCTTATCATTATCATGATGAAATCTACAGCCAAAGATGATGAAGGAGCAATAACAAAATATGTAGCAGTGATGGAGGAGAAACAAATAAAATATCAATCAAATGTATGAAGCAGGGATCTAGAAACTCTATGACGATCGACTGCCAAAATCAGGATGACAAAGATTCCCCAATACCCAAATCCAGTATTCATGATGCGCAAGACACATATTGTCGAAATCCATGACAACCCACTAGTGCTAGGAGACAAAATCTAAATGTAATCATTTTCCTTTTTTCTCATCATCACAAAGAGGATGAAGACAAACATTGGAAAATGAAAGGTCATCGAGGGAGACGAAAGGCCAAAGGTCTTATTGAACCTCAATAAATAATAGAATAGAACCCAACCTCTAAACTACTTCGGGAATACAATGTCAACTAAAATTGGAGATTTTTCCTAAGAGTTTTCATGTACTATTGTTGAAACTGTTAATATGAAGAAGCCCTCAAGGCCAACTTTTGACAGAGAGAAGAACTTGCATGTGTGGTTGTTTTTTGTTGCGAACTATTTCAAGAAAGATGTATTTTGTTCACATGGGTTATAAGAGCATGCTTGTTTATGGACTATTTTGATGCATTATATGTATTCTTGCAGTTTTTTCATTATTTCGTATATTACATGTCATGAGCGAATGAGTTGCTAATGTATGTGATTTAGTGAATTAGACCATTCTGGTTATATATTCATGTGCATGTGTTGTCTGACTTTATTTCTTCATTTAAGCTATCTAGGTGAAACTACTAGTAGAGTTAGTTTCATGCCACAACTCATTCACTTATGTTAATTCAATCCTAGCTAGGATAGATTAGATTAGAATTAGATTAGGACTACATTTAGATAGTCTTCATCTACATATTTTGTTTTCACAACCACCCATCACCCACCCTCATTGGTGGACTAGGCCACAACCAATAGAACCAAACCATCAATGGTTTCTAGGACAGAATCTGGATGGGTTCCCTATTCCAAATAGTGAGAGGTCTAATTAGGACTTCTTACCAGGGAGAACCCCTTACTATTGTTAGGTGAATTTAGACCTGTCAACAACTCCAAAAAGGAAATCTCACATGTAGGATTCAATGAGGTTCTCCATCACAAGATAGAAAGAGCTTGGGGGTTGAACACAAGAAGTTCAGACTTTCAAGGACAAAGAGATGCAGACTCAATTGAGATGAAATTTCTCCAAAGTTCCTTTGTTCTCAATGATGAACTATGTATTCAAGGCTTGGATATGGCTCAATTTATAGCCTCCAAATGGATTTGAAGGGTCGATTCAGAGCGTTTCCAGTATATGAAAGGTCAAGGATCATGGATCTCATGAAATGGCATGAAAACCAGATGTAATTTTAATTTTTGAGCACCAAACCCAATGTACATGGGTTCTAATGGAGAATGCCATGTATGTACGTGTGTTGCATAACTGGAAGGTCGTGTACATGTTTATAAACGAGTATTTTAGTTATGAAGTGCACATAAAAAAGGGGAAATGAAGTCTGCAGAGAGAAATGGAAGGACATCCAAGCAATATGCATGGAGTGAGAAAATGTTTTCTATAAAAGATGCTTCATAATGTGTAAGGTTAGAGGAGTATATGTGATGGTTGAAATACATTATAATTCCCAGAAGTGGAGTAATGAAGACTCAGTTGGAAGTACTAGTTACTCATGAGAATATTATAATACATAATGATTTTGTACACATGGATACAAATCTGAATTACACTACAAATCCATGTGGATATATATCAAATAGCTATTCACGACCATGAATAGGAAATACAAAGTGGACATATTCCATAGGTTTTCATAGTCACGAACAAGACATAGTGGAGTCCAGTCTCAAAATCAACCGAAGATATATGTATACAATGGAGTACAATATGATCTTCCATTATCACTAAAGTCATATAGGTATTGGTCCAATGCAAGACAACAACAGATATGGGGTCCTGCTACTGTAAGATGGAGGTATTATACACTATCTGTCAAAGGTGCAAGTCTACATTATGTGGATAGAGGATTTGAAGTCGAACATAACAAGACTATTTTTATTACCGATCATTAAAATATATCATTAACAAATGAGAGAAAACCCATCGATAATGAAATTAGGTGTCAAGGCACCAAGTACATTCCAAAAGTGTGAATAAGTGTGTTGAAGTACACCACTTTAAGAATCCATCGATCAGGAGACATTGATGTATTCCCAAATTTCAATGGTGGGAGAACCTCCCATTGATGTCTGCAAGCCTCTAGGTACTCAAAGGATTCTAGATATCAATTCCATAATAGATGGGCTGAAGTCGATGGAAGGAGACCCATTGAAAGGAGAGAATTAAGGAATCTCTCATCATTCAGTGTGAGGTACAAAGAAATATCTTGAAAATTAGGAGGATATTGGAAGAATAGGATGTTCACAAACCAACAACCATGTGTGTCTCTCGTATGCACCAAATGCAAGTAGTGCATGAAAGATACCCTATGAATAGAATTCAATAAGGAAAAATGTTGACAAAGGCAAGGAAACCACCAATAGGTCTCATGGAATCCAAGACACTGCACAAATCCCAATGTGTGAATATATTTATTGTCATCGAACATAAGGGAAACCCCCCAGTTAGCAACCAATGAGGAGGTGTCATCTGATGGGTTCAAGGTTACCTACCAATGATGAAAGTAGGCCCAGGGTGCAAGCTAGGAAAACAAATTCAAGTGAATATGAGATATATTGAGGCTATGGCTGACATGAAAAGTCGATATTTCTGAGAAATGGCTGACACTGGATTTATACTTAATTTGAACAAGAGCATGAGACATATGGATAAATCAGGAAGCATATACTTAACAATGATCATTGACAAAATATTGTGATGTAGGAGGCATCAACAAACTATCCATAGGGACTGGAATAATAACCAATCGAAGGAGTAAACTCTAAGTAATGAACTCAACTTCATAAGGTCAAGATAAACTCAAACCTTTGAAGAAAATGGACTCAAGAATTTGTGCTATGTTCAAATGTGAAACGACTGTTGCCGATAGGAGATAATATTATTTTATCATCTATCTTTTTTTTGGGTTTTTTCATAGACAAAGATATGTTATGATACAAGAGAGGAAATGAGTGTCACAAATAAGAAACTAGTTCCAAGAAGTGGAACATACCTATGCTTAATGCAAGGAAACGCATGTGGGGCATGGAAACTCGAGGGATGTTTCCTCTACGAGTAAAAGGGTGTCAAGTTGCAAAGGATATATGAAAGGAATTTCTTGTCTAGTGATGACAATTTTGGGGGAAAGATGCTTATAAAGAGAATGTGGAAGCTGAAAATAGTCTCAACAATGCAAGAAGAATAATGGAATGCAATTACAACTTAACTCAATAATGTCCTTTTTTGTAGATTTAATCCCCTGGGCTTGAAAAAGTATAAAATAATACTATTACAGAAATATTCCCCTCAGGACAGGTGAACTTTCCCTTGGATTATAGACCCCTAATACCAATACAGAGAAACACAAGTGAACACTAACATCCCTTTGAATTTAATTTAACTAATCAAAAAGAGAGAGAGGGAGAAAATGTGTGATGCACCTAGTTTTGAAGTTTGTCCTTGTTGCTTCCAATATGAGTTGGATCTCCAAACTCCTTAATGAAACTTGATACCTGTAATGAAATAGAAAACAAAGAGAAACAAATAAATCCTACTCTAAAATATTAGATCAAACAAATTCATCTACAAAGATTGAAGGAACAATAGACAAACACATGCAAGAATACACAATCTTGGAGGAAATAGGCCAAGTATATTAAAATGAGAACCCAAAGAGAATTATTACAAACATGGATGATGATGCATCACTCCTCCAATATCTCCTCATCCAAACCCTTGCATGAATCCCAAGATCATAAGTTTTATATATCTATTTGTCCCCCCTTCACCATGGAAAACCCTTGTTATATAGGATTTGGAGGCTTAACCACCATGGAGAAGATCACTCACTATATCCACTAAAATAGGATCTCCAAGATGTTTAGGAAGAAAATATATCTCAAGTATTTTAGGGAGAAAATATCTCTCAAGGATTTTAAGGAGGAAATATCTCTCAAGATCCACCAAATTAGGATTTTGGTTTGAGAAAATATCTCAACCATCCATGAGATTCTCAACCTCTCCTTGATATTAGGAAACTAAATGTGAGGTGGATTCTCACACTAAATTAATTTCCTTTTTATGAATATTAATAAATAATTCATGTGCACATAGTATTTTGACCTTCATATGATATATTTCTCCTCCACATTGACTAGGCATTGTGACAGATGTTCTTTAATGGTGTCAAGGTGTATGAAACACTTATAAAGGTGCATATGACACTTTTACGAGACTTGTGACACTTAGGTGTAAATAGGGATGACACTTAAGTGTGACATTTTGGTATGTAACAAATGCCCCCTAAAGTGTGAGGTCAGATGAGAAAATAATGGTCGAAACACTTTACAATTATTCAATGCAAGGGTGTGGAGTTGGAGAACCTGGAAGAAGATGCAAACAATCATCAAATGGTATTAATATATGTTCCATTTCTAAGGCAGAAATACTCGGAATAGGAGATGACTCGAAGCACGGTCGTCGACCAATACACTGTGGATCCATGAAAAATACTGACTAAGGATATGGCCACTAGAGATACAATGTGGATCCATACCTCCATGACATGAACTGATCGTAGCCATGAAAAATACACAGTGGAGCTATGAGATGATAAAACATAGCCACCGACCAACACAATGTGGATCTATGTGACATTATATATATCAGCATGCTCAAATGATCTCCTTCACATCCTGGGAAAAGAAGATAACAAAGTGAACACCCAGCCATAGTCTTTGTCCCAATCCCGATTTGCTAAAAATATAGCCATGTGAATAGATGATTGGATGTCGAAGATGGTGTAAACCACTTGATTATTGATCATTGAGGTAAACTGTTAACAAGTGCGAGGGAAATCACCAATGGTGTCAATGACTCCCAAGGTACCCTACTACATTCCAATGAATGTGAATAAATGAGCTGAGGTCGAACATTCGTGGAATCATATGATCAGAGGTCAATGATGTAAACATAATGTTGGAAGCGAGGAGGCTTGCCATTGAGGCATGCATGTCCCAAGGTCCTAACTAGTTTCTAATTCTAATTCTCGGATGATGTGTTGAAGTCAATAGGAAAAGACTTGTTGAAGGAGGGCCTTGATGTATCCCCCATCATCGACACAAAACTAACACAGGAAAGTGATGTAATATGGTGAATAGAATTAGTATAGACTGACACAGGAAATGGAAATACTGCAGATGGATGGTTTGAAGTGAAACTTCCCTTGAACATGATGAGGCATGAAAACTAACTTGGAAGAATTGACTCGACGAGTACCAAGAATGTAATGTGACGGTAATAAGAGCACTCTTCGACTGGACGAAAATGTATGGTGACACATGGAATGGGTATGACTTAGAGAAAAGTGGATTACCCAACTGTAAGACAAGATGCAAACAGGTTCCATGTTCAAGGGAGACAATAGATTCCACAAAGGATTCCCAAAAACTTGACCCACTTCCTTCAATTTTTCCCCCACCCAGATAGATGAGTACATGTTTTTCATTTGATGAGCTTGAGGAGGGTAACACATGCTCGATATAACTCACCTTTGGTAAGTTCCTCTTCCTTTATTTAATGAACTGGAAGAAGTAAGGGTTCGCTCCCATATGGGTCCTTCAATGTGTAATTTAGCGAGTCTAGAGAAGGAAAACTTGGTGGTTTTTCATGTTTAGAGAGTTTGAAAATAACTTAAAGGTGACTCCATGGATGAATTTTTCATAAACTTAGTCTCCCAAGCCCGAAAAATTTCTAAAACAATACAGGGGAGAACTCTTCTAATCATGCTTGATTAGAGTGTTCATTTTTCGTAACTATTCTCACGAGGCCGAAAAAAAGATAAAATATCACTCGAAAGATTCCCTTTCAAACCTTTTAACGAGTGTGAAAGGAAGCAATATCACTCAACAATATTTCCATGTTTAGAGACTCTGAAAAGATATTAAAGGAGACTCCAGGGGGTTCCTTTTTCGTATAACCTTTACGAGTCCGAAAAACTGATAAAACTATACTCGGTCACATTCTCATGTATTTCCGAGCATGAGAAAGAACAAAGAATAGGCTCAGAATTGGTTTCATTTGTACACAAGCTTGAAACAAAATTAAACTATGTTTGTAATTTCCCAACGTAATTTACAAAGGTTTTGAGGGATACCCATGGATGGTTGGTACTCTAACCCCATCTTGAAAATATCATGGCTTAACTCCAAAATGATAATCAAAGTTTGGAGACATGTCCCCCCAAGCTTTGTTTCATTTGTTGATGCTTATATTGTCACCGATTTCTATACTGGATGGAGGAAAAAACGTCAACTGACAAATGCAAATGAAAGGAAGTTTCAAATACAATACCTAACAAAAGAATTGACTTGACATCTACGAGATCTAGCTAAAGACTCGACTCGATATCTAGGTGATATACTGAAAAAGACTCTACTTGAGAGGAGAGGCGACTTTTTCATTTTTTAATGATCTTGACACATGAAAAGAACTATGCTCATGGCTCCGGGTTCAATCCCCAGATTTATTTTCATTGTTTAACAAGATTTATACAGAGAGGAAAACTATGCTCATAGCTTTTGTTTAATTTTTGAACGATCTTTCCACAGAGAAGAAAAACTATGCTCAAGACCTTTGTTTCATTTTTTAATGAGAATTCCACAGAGAAGAAAAACTATGATCAAGAAATTTTTTTGATTTTATAACGAGCTTGCTACAGAGAGGAAAACTATGCTCGTAGCTTATGTTTCATTTTTTAAGGAGCTTTCCATAAAAAAAGAAAAACTATGCTCAATACCTTTTTTTCATTTTTTAATGAGCTTTCCATGGAGAAGAAAAAATATGCTCAAGACCTTTGTTTCAATTTTTAACGAGATTTCTACAGAGAGGAAAAATATGCTCGTAGCTTATGTTTCATTTTTAACGAGCTTGCCACAGAGAAGAAAAACTATGCTCAAGACCTTTGTTTCAATTTTTAACGATCTTTCCACAGAGAATCAAAACTATGATCAAGACCTTTATTTAATTTTTTAATGAGCCTACCACAGAGAAGAAAAAATATGCTCAAAACCTCTCCTTGATCATGGCTTCCAAGAGGAAAATGATCTGGAAGGAATACATGTCAAGGGACAAACATCATCCATGGATTCCAAGAGATCTTCGTTAGATGGAAGAAAAACACTCTAAAAGGAATACATGTCGACAATCTCGATAAGTGTAGGGATATCTGGCTCTAATATCCCTATAGAAGAGATGACCAGGTCAACTACTAGATATAAGTTAGGAGAA
Source organism: Picea sitchensis (assembly GCA_010110895.2). Taxonomy (NCBI): domain Eukaryota; kingdom Viridiplantae; phylum Streptophyta; class Pinopsida; order Pinales; family Pinaceae; genus Picea; species Picea sitchensis. Next base: position 32,900 of record SNQJ01S0096896.1, read on the forward strand.
GGGAGAGATTCCCTCTCGTGTGGGGTTGAACGCATGGGGCAAGTTGTTACATAATTGACCTATGTGGGGCGAACATCGCTGGCATGTATGGATCGTTCAGGGAAGGTGTATGGTTGACCATCATATGAGGTTCAATGAATGAAAGCTGGTCAATCGTTACTATGTTTCTGTTGTGAGGGAAACATATCACTTGAAAGAGAGTGGACACAAAATCTCTCATAATGTAGACATACTCTCGCTCGAGGTGCAGGTTAAAGTCTAAGGGGTCATGAACTACCATCACATTGGCGTAGACATTTTTTACTCCCAAAGTAACCGAAAACTAACAAAGGATCCCTAAAGGTTGACTAACTCTTCTGTCAAAGTTCAACAAATACTGAGTCACGAACGCAAGCTGCGGGGACCCAAAATCTTGACAAGCGTTCGTAGATAATATGCTAATAGAAGCACCTTCATCTATTATAGTGTTAGGAATATTCCTATCATAAACCTACACGGTGATTTGGAAAGGCACATAAGAAGCAATACAGGGTTCTTTCAAATGATTCCAATTAATAGAAATCATCTAATTGCTTGAAGGGGGTGCCATCGGGATGGGTGGAGTGTCCCCTTATCCGGGTGAATCAATATTAAAGAGGTAGACCTGAGTGACATCCTCACTCTTTCAATGAGGATTGGGATTGACCAATGACGAAACTGGATTAGTCACTTGGGTTTCACTTTTCAAATGAAGAGTCAGGCTAATCGATGACAGAACTGGATCAACTACTTGGGTTAGTGGTTCAACCGTGGATGAAACCAGATTGACCACTTAATCAACTGGACTGACCGGGGATGGAACCATATTGACTAGTTGTTGGCGCAAAAGTCTTCACACCAGAGTCCTTCTTAGGTTACCAACAAAAGGTATCGAAGTAGTCTATAGCACTATCATTTTCATCTTCCTGGGAGGGAAGATGTCTCACCCAAAGTGTAACCGAGACAAGAAAGAGAGGGAAGGGTAAGGAGAATACTTAGAAATACCTCTCAGTTATTAAGACTCACTGTAGTCTTTGTGCAAGATAGATTAAACCTGTAACAGTTCTGAGAAATTTCTAACTGGGAATAAATAAACAGAGTTGCGTCGCCATTCATAAATAAGCATTTAAATATATCAGACATAAAATATAATATAGAGCACCATTCCATACATGCATAAGACTAAATACACAGGATATATATTCAAAATTTGGGCCTCCAATTATATTAACAATACAAAACTCTGATCCATTGAGAGTTTGGTTCTTTCCCAGATCTCCAAAACTTAGTTATGCTAATAGTATGGGCCATTAAAAAAGTGACTCATGTCATAACATCAATTCTAACAACCCTCGAAAACAATAACACTCCAGCCCAACCAACCTTTTACAATCCTATCAGTCTCATATATATAATATGATCTTTAGGTTTGTTGGTTGAGAACCCAAGAGTTCTCTCTTCTTCTTGATCTTGTTGCAACTTCTTTCCTCAAAGTTGATGTTGTGTTGTCCTTCCAACCGCTTTCTATTTCTTTCCTTAGTCTGTTTTCCATTCCTTTATCATCTTTCACAAATTCTATTCTCCAAAATGAAGCTACAATGTGTCGTGTGCAACTTCTATTCATCAAAATGTAGGGCCCAATAGGCTCCGACCACAATCCTTGACTCACCTCGATTCAAGTCTTCGTCTCTTCCGTGGTCTCTGGGTTGGCTCGTTGTTCTTCCTTTCCTTTTGGTTCCAAGTTGCTTCCATTTCCATCTTGGACTATTTCTTCTTTATCTTCTTCAAACGAAGGGCCCAAATCGAGTACTAGTTCGAGAGCTCTCTTACTAACATCTTGGAAGTTTTCCACTTTGTCCTTCCATTTCCTGACAAGCATTGAAGCTTCATCAACAAAATTTTGGGTGGCATATATGGTGCACTCTTTTGGCTTGGATGAAAATAAAGAGTTTCATTCTAAGTCTGCTATGGCATCCATTGGATGCATATGTAGGTAGGTTGTCTGGACTATAGGTCAAAACTCTCATAGTTCCTTTTTAGCCACAGTATGAGCTTCATACAATGCATTCAAATCATTGTCTGCTTGTTGGATCTTGTCAAATTTATCTTGTTTTTCCAGTGGATCTAGGGTGTTGGTTGCTTCTTCATTGAGTGATTGTATATTCATGCGCAAGTCCTCAAATGTTTGGATGTGCCTTGAAATGATTCCCATCCAATATATAACTTCTCTGAAGATGTTTGTGCATTTCGCAATCCTTTTGTGCAAGGTTTCTCTTACATTGTTCCCTTCCAAGACGATTTTCTCCATATGCTCTCGTAGTCTCATGGGTTGCAATTCACCTTCTTTCTTACTGTCTCACAACAGTGCTTTGATATTTTCTACTCTTTCTACCAATTATGACCAGGAATCCTGAATCAATTCGACCTACTCTGCAATGTCGCTTGTTGTGCTAGATTCTAGCAATTGAGGCGTTGTCTTCCTGACCGTTCTCCAGGCCTATGAGAGTTTTTCCTTTACCTTTTCCACCTTCTGTTCAACTTCAATATTTAAGTATTCCTCCTGTGTTCATTGTGCTTGCACAAGGAGTCCTTATTCTTTCTAGAACTTGGCTTCTCGTTCGGCCTGCTGGATCCTTTTCTCCAATTTCTCAGTTGAGGCTCTGATTATTCCTACCAGCTACACTTTTGGCAACTGAGCAAGCTCGCCTAATGAAGGAGAAACATCCAAGGGTACTCAGACTTGTAGTGGAAAACCATTGTCCATCGATTGTGCAAAGGGTGTCTCCACCTCTTTTTCCCCTAAGGATGGACCTTGCAGTTGATGCATAAGTATAAACTTCAGAGCCGTTGGGAGTAGAGGGAAAACTTTTTTCTTTTCTGCGAAAAGATGCAACAGTTATGTGCATCATTGTGGATCCTGGAATATTGGCTCCAACTATTCATTCAAAGATGTTTCTCTCTTCCCGGATGTGGTTTGGGCTTCTTTATTAACCGTATGTTCTCTTGCCTCTTTATGTAACGAAACTTATGGAGTTTCTCTTTTGTTGATGGGAATCTCAACATTGACTGTTGAGAGAGGACTTTGGGTCCCTGGAACTTGCGGTATTAGAATAATTTGACTCTCCAATGAAGGAAAAGTGACCAGAATGGGTATCAATGGAGTGGTTGACTGGCTCGAGGCTTTAGGGGTCAAGGTAGTGCCTTATGGTACCTTCTCAGGTGGGTCTAGGAAATCCAACTACATGGGATCGGGCAAGGTGGATTTGGATTGAATGGTGGTGTCGTGCGGTGGTGATGGGTCTTGTGGGGGAGATGGATCTTGCTCAGTGATGATTTTGTGGATGCAGTGGTATCTGGCTCGGGATCATCTTGGATATCGATCATGTTCTGAGAAGGTCCCTGTACTGAGGAAGACAATAATGTCTTCAAGATACTCTGGGATAGCCTCAATCCGAAACAGGTCTGAATCTAAGGGTTGATCATCCAATGCTCCACCACTTTCCCCTAACTCCAACCTGGAAAGGTTATATGGACCTACATTGCATCTTCCTAGTTTGGCAATTACTTCAAACGAAAACTCTTGAAAAAGTAGTCGCCACCTGCAAATTCTTCCTTCCAGTACCGGTTTATTAACTAGGTACTTCAATGTAGAATGGTCAGTAAAAAACTTGAAATGAGAGCCTAACAAGTAGTGTCTAAACTTTTTCAATGCATAAATCATAGTTAAACCTTCCTTTTCAGTGGTTGTGTAGTTTTTCCCAGCTTCTGATAGTTTTTTGTTGGAAAAGTAGATATGGTGTTCCATATTCCCTTCCCCTGGTTGCACTAGAATGGTTCCCAGGGAAATGGCCGATGCATCCACATGTACATGAAATTCAATTTCCCAATTAGGAAATATAAAAATAGGTGCAGTACTTAATTTTTCTTTGAGAATGTAGAATGCTTTGTCACACTCTGGTGTCCATCGGAACAGTTCAGACTTCTTCAGTAATTTCTCAAGGGGTGTGGTGATAGTTGCATATCTTATGATGAACCTGAAATAATATCATGTATGTCCCAGTGTGGAGCACAACAGCTTAGAACTATTAGGTGGTTTCATGTTCAAAATGACAACAACTTTAGCTGGGTCTACCAAGACTCCTTCTCTGCAGACAATATCGCCTAACAAATTGTTGTGAGGTACACATAAAATACACTTCCTTAGATTCAAAGATATCTTCACTTCACAAAATCTATCAAACATCAACCAAAGTATCCCGACATGATCTTTTAACAGGATGTACTCTATCCAATCATCCATATAGACTTCTACAAACTTGTGGATGAAATCTTGAAATGTTTCTATCACAATCCGAGAAATAAATGCAGGGGAATTCTTCAAACCAAAGGGCATTACGTTATATTCGAATGATCCCAATTTGGTTATGAATGTAGTCTTCTTCTTGTCTTCCTATATGATTCTAACTTGATGATATCCTGAGAATCTGTTTGTAAACGAATAAGATTATTTTCTTGCAACTTGATCTAACACCTCATCACTGAAAGATGTTGGAAACGGATCATGTTAATATGTAGAATTTAGAATTTTGTAGTCCACGTAGACCCGAATGTATTATGTACCTTTATTACTATGGATAACTATGGGGATAATCCATTATGCTTCTTCGATTGGGAAAATAAGTCTTGTCGCAAGCATTTTTTCCACTTCTTTCTTGACCTTCTCTTTTATTCTAGGATTGAGGTGGTATGGTATGTGATTCACAGGTCTTGATTCAGGTTTCAACTTGATTTTCATTTCTCCCATGGCTCCTTTTATACCTTTCAGTTCTGAGAATGGTTTTGGAAACAAATCCCCATACTCCCACAACAAATTGTGTACTTCATTCATAGTTTTATCATCCCAATGATCTCCTACATAATCTATCTTAGGATTCTCTACACTACCTATATTAATTTTCTGCAACTTCAGTGGGTGATTATAGGAGCTACAGGTGAGACTAGGTATAATATCTTGAATCTCTCTACTACCTTCTATTTCTTTAATGTCCAATTTTATAATCTCTTCTAAGTCATCAGATTTTTCCAGGTCTTTCTGAACTTTACAACAAGGTACAACTATCTTATCAATTTCAAGACTCGGACTAGACTGAAGCAAAGGAACATGATCGACACATACTCCTGGACTATCTATTTTTACAAATGTCAGTAAGAAGCATTGACCTGATTCTTTGAAGGACTATATTGAACTCATGTTACTTACTTGTAAATGAGAAATCCTTGCAAAATTGGTCTTGTAAGGTCTTCCAATAGCTTTTTTATCTTTTGGTCTCCTCATGTATATACGAGGTCTTTGGAATGGGTCCCAACGAATGGAAAAATACCCGAACCCATAGGTGAGAGGGTACTTCTGCAACTCTCCACTGCTTTAAGCAATGTTCGATATGCACTCTAGGGTCGGACCGTCCATCAAACAGTTGCGCATCTTGGAAATCTATATTCATCTTTTCTTTTAGATGATCCCTACTTTGGAATCAACATCAGATGACTTTTTTTGCGTCTTCCCACTCCATAATCAAGGCTTTATGGGTGGCCCACCATCTAGCGGGGTTATCTTGCAATGCTAAGTCAAGAATAGAGATCCTTTGATCCATCACTATTTTCTCTTCTATGCTGGTAAGAAAATTGTGTACCTCTAAGGTACAGTTATATGTCGAGTATTCTCTTACCTCGGTTCCAATCCATCTTTTTGCCCTAACATTTGTGCATCACCTTCAGAATCAATCATATGAACCTTGCTGCCAACTGTCAAATGCTACTTATGAATCCTTGTCAGTAGACTGCATGCTTCTCCAACTTATTGATCCATATGCAGTGGGATTTATGTAATTTGGTCTCGTTCTTGCTATGATGGTGTATAATTGGTCAAGAGCCTATGATTCCATATTGTGGTCAACTAGTTCAATATATCTAGGCCCTAGACATGGATCCAAGGGTTGAACTACTTTTATCCCATTTGCTTCAAAAATAATGGTGTCCCTCTTTAGATCAATGATATCATAGTTTTCCTATGCCCAACCAATTCCAAGTAGAGAAGGGTAGGGATCCTTATCTCCCATGATTTCAATTACCTCAAAATCGGTTGTGGTATTAACTCTCGCAACATCCATTTCCTTATTTTCCATCCTTCCTACTGGGAAAATGCAGTACTGGTTTTCCATTCTCAACTGGATGGAGTAATATACTAAATTAGGTTATCCAAAACCTTCCCAGGTATTTTTGGTAGGATGTTGACATCTAACCCAAAATCTAGCATGATGTCTTTAATTTCAAAATCATCTAGTTGGGATTCTAACCTAAATTCTTTTCATGTTCGCACCTTTCTTCTTTGTATTCTCTGGGTATTCTTCTCAGGGAGGTTGGTTCTTACTATGGCTTCTGGGGTTCCCTCATTTCCAAATATTAGGTACAGGGTGTTGCGCAACTTCTCAGTAAGTTGGCCATCCTCTAGGATATCAAAGAATAATTGAAACTAGAGATTGATTGCACTTTGAGACTACTCATGGTGTCTCCTTGGAATTGTAGAATTTCTAGGTGTTGGTGGTGAGGTAGGGGCTTGCTCAAGTTTAGGTTGAGAGGTGACTCTAGGAGGATTCTCAATTATTTCCAAAGTGTGGATGCTTCTAAATATTTATTTTGCATTTTTGAAAAACAACTTTTGTTTCATAGGATCATACCTGTCATCTTTGGGAATAGCTTTCTGAATCTTGGGCTTATTGTTTGTGTCTTCCCCAGTCTTGGATCCTCCGCAAGTGATGATGTTAATATTTGGTGTTTTTCCCTTGATTCCCCTTTTTAATTATCATATTATTATATTATATCCTCGTTGACGAACCCGATCTTCCCACTTTGCGATCAGTTCAGGGCAGTCTTCAGTTGTGTGCACATTATTCCTACAATGATATCACCATGGTCATCTTGGGTGAGGGAAGTCTCTCGCCAAATGACCTTTTTCGTTTCAATTGTAGCATCGGCTCAACCCTCTTCTTCCATTTCTCCCTCCTCTAAATCCACCTTTGGCCCCACCTCCCTAGTCTCTTCCAAGTCCTTGGGAGGTTTCATTTATTCTGAATGTCATTCGATCTAATCTGTCAGCAAGTGCATCCAAATCTCTACATTGATTTTTGGCATGGATCATATATGCGCAAAACTCATAGTGTATTGTATTGGGCATAGTCATGTACTTTTTCATAATAGTACACTACCTCGGTGCATGCCCATGTCTCCAAAAAATATCACAATACTCAGATGTCTAAGAGGATTGAGCACCTGGGAAGGTATTGTATAGCCCTGGTTTATGGAATGGTGGAGTCACAGAGACTTGTGCAACTCCTCCCGTTGGTCCTGAAGAGGTTCCCATAGGATTGTGAAGAGGTCCCATTCCCCTCATGCGCAAACATTCATTTTCTAGATGCCCTTCTGTGTAGCATCATGTGCACCAAACCTAATGTTGTCCTAGTCTTTGTGTGGTTAATTCTTGAATCTTCTCTATTAGCGTCGATATTTGTCCCTAGAGTTGTGACAAATTTGCATCTATTGGAGGCCTAGTCATCCTAAGATTCCCTAGACAACCTGCCATGGCTTCAATCTTCATTGATTGTTCCAAGGTGTATATTAATGTGGCTATCTGTTGTTGTGTTAAAGGAATTCTCATTAGTGGTATTAAGTGTTGGGTATGTGTTATATTATTTGCATGTGTATGTGTGGGCGCGTCAGATATGACAACTACGTATGACGTTTTGGGCAGTTTTTGTTATTTTTAGCGGATTTTGCTATTTTTAGCAGATTTGTAAATTAATCCTGAATTAAGGGATTAGGGTTTTGGTATCTATGGAATACCTAAAAACATTGTATATATTGTATGGTGAATGGTGAAATTTGATATAATGAATATAAGAAAGTTTTTCCTAGTAGAGGGTTTCCGGTATAAAATCTTTGTGTACTTTGTGTATGAGCCATTGATTAATTTTTGTTTTGCTTAAGAATCTATATGCATTGAGTTAGTTCACAGGTTTAAATCTTACATTAAGACTTGGATGTACCATTCCCTCTGGTGATCCTCATGAATTGGATGTGCAAGTCTCCCAATTGCATATTTAAATTTTAGGTTGTACTCCCAGGAAGATTCTCCTTCCCTTTTTTGAATCTCTTGCAACTCAGAGAGAGTTTGTTTCTCTAACTAAGGTAGTTTGAATTTGGTGATGAACTTCAAACGAACTTGGCCAAGGGTGAACGCTTATCCTTGTAGCCCTGGTTCAATATCCTTCATGTACTATTTGAGAGAATGAATCCTCAACTAGTCTGGAACTCTACTAAGTTTTTGCATCGAGAGTCCCTCTGGACCTCCAAATGGCCTCACATAAGAACCAATGTTGCTCTACATCCTCGTCCCCTTTACCCCAAAATTATGGGTATCAGGCAATCGATCCTCCCATATTTCCATCCATTGTGGGTCTCACTACTCCTATTAGAATGAAACCTAACAGTCCTGGTTGTGATACGTCTGGGCATCCCAATATCCTCCCAGCATTTACACCTACAGACTGACTCTGAATAACTGGATGTGATGGAATAGAAATATCATAAGTAGGTAGTGTAAAATTTACCACGGGTATAGAATACACCTCAGGGATGGGTGATTCGGGGCTGGTTCCACTGAATTTTGGGTGGCTTTCTTTGATTTGGGGGGTCTCGTTCTCTTCCTCTGAAGAGACCTTCTCTACCTGATTCTCGATGTTTCCTGATATCGGGGCTAAATCTTCTCTATCTTTTGCAAGAACTAGACCTTCTTTGTCTTCTCTTGCTTCTACGCTTTACTCTTCTTTTCCTTCCATATGGGGACTCCCTCCTCTCTATGCTTCTCTCTGCTTTAATCTTAGACTGTCCAGTCTTTCTTGTCTTCTTACCTTCCTCAACTCTTCCTTATTTCTTTCATCTATTCCTCTTGATTCGATTTATTTCCGCAACACCTTGGACTGCTTCGCTACTTTATTTACCTTTTCGCACCACCACTTCTCAACAATGGTGTCTCTCCTTAAGGCTCTGATCTAGGTGGATATAGATTGCCACCCACCTTTTCCAATTGGCTCAAAACAATTTTCTGGCAATTTTGGCAATTTACTATTTTTAGCAGTTTTAACTTCCGGGGCCATTTTGAGGGCCCAAATGAAGGTTTTTCGGGATCGAAATTCTCAATGATAGCCTATAGAATGATTGAGGCCCCAAAATGAATCTCCTCGACGATACCTTTCCAACAGGATATCATACGCCTAAAGCAGAGATCATATGCAAAAGTTACGACCCTGAGAAGTTAATGTACTAACTTACCCAAACGGGGCCCACGTGACTTTTAGTGCTTCATCTCCTAGGGTTAGGTTTTTGGATGTATAGGGTTTTTGACATTCCTTTTTATTGTAAAAAGGCCTTCATATCCTCATTGTAATCATCTTCTTTCGAATGCGAGTAGCTGTCACATCTCTTCTCAGAGATAAGTTGCCACCATTCTAGCGAGCCTTTCACTCTGTATTTTTACAGTCTCTGTACATTTCTTTCATTAATAGAAATTGTGTATTACTGTATATCTGTGTTTATGGTTGCATATATTATACATTTCTGTTATATTATTGAATATATGTGATATCTCTGTGCATTTCTTTATTATATCTCCGCTCTCATTTCGTGCCGAAAATAATCCAAATCAGGCTCCCTCATTTCTTGCATTCATTTCTTGATATTCCCCCATATGTCAAAGAACCCTTTCCCCTTCTTAGGTCATGATCCTACCCCAAAATCACCCTACCCAAAGCATAGGTGTTTAGGCTACCATCTCAGTCGAGGCAATAGTTATCATCCCCTCCTCCATCAAGAATAATTTGATCCAAAGGGGAATTTCCCTCACCAGTCTTTCGCGCACCCCTCTCTTGAAAATTTCTTCCACCCATGAAAAATATTGGTGATTCTTAGCTGTGAATTCAACAATGTATCCCTCCAGAGTCGTATTAACCCAGAAATCGATTGCTCGCATGATCTGGTGATTCAGCCGATGAAGTGTTGTGATCTTCTCTTTATCCCAGAAACATATTTTCTTGACACGTTCTTGGAATTATGGAGCTTCGTGGAGCTGATCTATCCAATGGAATAGTTCTTCCAGAAATTTTACCCAGAATATCTCAACTGGTCCCTCGATCTTTCTGAGTAAAAGACAAAATCTCTTGTATCCATGTTTATTTTATCTCACAAATCCACTTCCTTCCATATAAAGGCGTCACAATTTTGTTCTCTCCATTTCCGAATATCATATCTATAGATCTGCGGAAGCTTTCTCCTCACAGGTTCCCTTTTAAAGAATTTGTCCCAGTAACGAAACCATTTTTTTGGCGCAAAATTGTTCACACCAGGTTCCATCTTAGTTTACCAACAAAAGGTACCAAACTAGTCTAGAGTGCTGGAATTTTCATCTTCCCAGGAGGGCATAAGTCTGGCCTAAAGCGCAAACGAAACAACAAAGAGAGGGAAGGGTAAGGAGAATACTTAGATAGACCTCCGAGTTATCAAGACTCACTGTAGTCTTTGTGCAAGATATATTAAACGTGTAATAGTTCTGAGCAATTCCTAACTGGGAATAAAGAAACTGATTTGCGTCGCCACTCATAAAGAAGCATTTAAATATATCAAACATAAAATATAATACAAAGAAACATTCCATACATGCGTAAGACTAAATACACATGATATATATTCAAAATTTGGGCCTCCAATTATATTAATGATACCAAACTCTTATACATTGATCGTTTGGTTCTTTCTCAGATCTCCAAAACTCATTTATGCTAACAGTATGGTCCATTACAATAGTGAATCTTGTCACAACATCAATGATAACAAACCTAGAAAACAATAACACTGCAACCCATCCAACCTTTTACAATCCTATCAGTCTCATATATATAATCCAATCTTTAGGTTTGTTGGTTGAGAACTCGAGAATTCTCTCTTCTTCTTGATCTTGTTGCAACTTATTTCCTCAAAGATGATGTTGCACTGTCCTTACAACCACTTTTTGTTTCTTTCCTTAGTCTGTTTTCCATTCCTTTAGCAGCTTGTGCAACTTCTATTCTCCAAAATGAAGCTGCAATGTGTCGTGCACAACTTCTATTCATCAAAACAAAGGGCCCAACACTATTCCATCAACTAATGACAGCTTCAGAGAGATCTTATGATAACCAGTTGGAAGTTGAATATTTTCCAAAATATAAGAATCCTCATCCATACGAGGTAAAAGGTGAGAGTAATGATCACCTTTGCATAACATACAAGGAAATTTGACAGTTCTATTATTATTAATAAGATTTTTGTGGTTGGGGTTTTCATGATTGATCGGAATGGCCACAGTTCTATTCTTCTTACCAACCTTAACATCACTAGCATGTTCAATAGGGGTTGATGATGTGGAAGACCACATTTCTAAGACCTTGGGGAGACCAATGCAATCCCTCAGAAAGTGGTCACCCTTACAAAGATTGCAATGGAATTTGGGTTTAGGATTCTTTGTTTTAGACTTGTTGACTTTATCAACACTCCCAGTACAATTAACAGTCCTTGGTTTCTCGGATCCAACATGACCTGATGCAGTTGGAGTCTTGGCCTCTCTCTGATTCTTCTTCTTCTTCCCTTTCCATTTCTTCTTCTTCTTATCAACCTGGCTACTTGCTTTAGAGATTTCACTAGGTGAATAAGGAAAAAGGGAAGGAGACCTGACGGATGAAGAAGGAGAAATATAAACATGAGGTTGATTTTTGGGTGGTGTGCTTACATCCGAAGCACTAGGAAAAGTAGACAACACCGGAGTGGGGAAAAAACAAACCAGTAATCCGATGGTGATTCCTGGAAGACTCAATGTGGAAATGAATGGAGGACCAATGCTTCCAAAAGAAGGAAAGGTGAAAGGTTCCTTGGGAAAAGGGGTTCCTTCATTGGTACTCCCATGAATTGACGTGATTGACACTGAAACAACCTAAGGTCTACTAAGGAAAAAAAACAACACACGCTAAAAACCTAAGAAGCAAACAATCAAACAAACCTTCCCACAATGAAACCACTAGTTGGTGATGAAATCCAACATTGCGAGATCAATATAGGAAGGGGCTAGGATAGAGTGGGTGGATCAGATACATTGGCAAGCTGCTTAATGTACTTACACCTTGGTGAAGTTCCCACATGGTTTTACCCGTGGGTGTGTTGGCAAATATTGCACAAACAGAGTGTGTGTTGGCAAAAGACAACGAATCTGTGAATGGTTGTCATTGATGGAAACAGACAGCGAATTCGCGAATGACGGAGGTCATTGATGGCAAGCCTATATCAAACAGGGATCCCATTGCAACAAGCTTTCACGATTCAATAGTAGTCATTGGATCATCAAAAATGAATCTAGATAGTTGATTCAAGTCTGTATCGGAGTTTCAGGCTTCGCGATTTGGAAGTGACAAGAGCTTTGAATATTAGAAATGCCAAAATCACAATATGCGATTTCGTGATTTGATCACAGCCGTTAAAGCAAGAATGAGATCTGGACCGTTGATTTCCTTCATCGGAGAATCAGGGATCGGAGGATCGGGAATTCCATAGGCATGTGCATGGTGACATAGAAAATGTCGAAACCCCGATGAGAGGTTTGACCGAGGTCATGTGTTGATGGTCATATGGGCCAAGGCCTATAGCCAGCAGGGCTAGCGCATGGAAAGGGGCACATCAGCATCGAGGATCGAAACTTTGAAGTGACAAAGTCACTCGACCTCAGGAGTGCCGATTTCGCGATATGCGAAATCGCGATACAATCTGAGCCGTCAGATCAGGCTATGACCTAGACCGTTGATTCTAGACCATGTCGGAGTTTCACGAATCGGGATATGGTAAGGATTGCAACATGAATTGCAAAATCGCGATATGTGATATTGCGACACAATCGTAGCCGTTGACCCAAGATCGCTCTTGAACCGTTGATCATACTCCACATCAGAGTTTCGCGAATCGCGATATCAAGGAGACAAGAACACACTGCAACTATGTCGAGATCGCGATATGCGATATCGCGACACAATCGTAGCCGTTGATTCAAGATTGCACCTGGATCGTTGATTTGACCGATATATGGATTTTTGTGTATCGAGATTTATAAGTAAAAATAACAGTGAACATGAAGAATGTCGAAACCCGATTTAAAAGGAAAGAACAATGAAGATTATCCAACGGTGCAGATAAGGTTTGAATGTGATCGAAGGGTTACTGTTCTTCCATGCACACTTAACACTTTCAGTTACAAATCTGTTAGTTAAACTCATGATTGCAAATTAGTTAACTCCTTTGTTACGAATTTGTTAATGAAACGGACTCATGATTGCCGATCGATTAGCGTTTCAGTTGCTCGGACGATTGTCTTTCTTTTGCCTAAGGAAATGTGAAGTTGAAGTGTTGTGTTCTAGAGTATAAAGGAAGACGAGACAGACTGTGTATGGTTGATCGTTCTGTAAATGAAGAAGAATGAAACTGTAAGAATAGAGAAGAAGAGAATGCGCAGAGTGAGATTGAGCATATGCGAACTATAAGATGAAATACAGAGCAGAAGAACAGAACGAGTTGAAGAAGAGAAGAATGGGAGAAATGAGAAGATTCTGAGCATGAAATTTTGATAGATGTACAGAATGAGATGAGAAGCAGAGCAGGATGATAGAGGAGAGCTGAAGCACAGCAGAACGATAGAGCAGAGCAGAAGCAGAGCAGAGCGATAGAGAAAGCAGCAAAAGACCAGATTTACAGAACAAAGAAAGACTGGTATGAATTGATTTATCTGTAAAGTTGAATGTTTATTGAGTCATTAATATTCGGGTGGTTGGGAGGTGCTCGGGAGGATTGTTGTCCTCAGAGGTTCAAGTGGGTGCTTGAACACAGGGAGTTGTAGCTTCCATCTGGTTGTAGCCAGAGAAACCAGGG